>ML837321.1:35611-51296 GCA_009831015.1 Picea engelmannii | reverse complement strand
CGTTTTCTCTCTTTCGACATTCCTTATGTTTCATTTTGAACTTGTAGTAGTAAGGATTGATCCAACACTGAATAGATGTAATGATCTGAGTAAGGTTACGATTCTGTGTTTTATTTCCAGAACACTTATCTATGCAAAATTATATATATATACATGTACATCTTTCGTTGTTTAGACTATGTAAGGGGGTTTTCTAAAAGACTGGTAAGATTTTGCGATTGCAATTTATATGTACAGAACTGTAATAATTGTATTTCCCTTTCAATGCTGAACACCGAGTGGACAGTTTACATGTATACTCATCATTCAATAATTTGTAAATCAATTAATGCAACAGTTATCTTTCCAGTCGGGTCTTCTATTTCGTGTAAATGGAAAGGTAAGCTTAGATGTTCTATCAGCATAAGATTTATGACGTTCATGCATCTCCACGTCTTTACCCTTATGGATTATTCTACTTCTGTAATATCTTAAATCTGTACAACGTAACTTATTCAATCTTAAATGGTACTGTAACGGTATTTTAAGGAGGAGTTTCAGACTCTCTGATTCAATATTTTCTTTATACGAAAAGTAGTTGACTGCCAGTTGGTATGATTTGCTTACTTATATAAAATGACATCAGAACTCTGTATAATTGCATTTTCTGTTGCAATTACACAATTTTTGTTTAAGCAGATATACCTACGCAAGGTACCCACTGCGGATAAATATATATGTATATAAAATTCTATATGTAATATATAAGTATATATATATATGTATGGTTTGTAGAGTCCATACCGTCTCGTACCTCTTCCCTTCAATATTATACGAGGAAGGAAAGCTCAGCTACGAAAACATGAACTTTCTGAAATTTAATTACAGAGATGCACATAAACTTATTATATATACAGACTTGTTCAAATCCCATTTTATTCCTAGATAATCCCGCCTAGAAAACCAATTACAGAAGAGACGATTCCAGAACTAGGTTATCTGTTAGAAACTTCACATAACAAACAGATCGTACCCACGCAAAATATTTCTCTTTAGCATAAACAGATGCATTATATCAGATACACATAATCATTCAAACAGAGAAGGAGAAGATTGACATATTTGAACCAATTTGCGGGAAGACAAAGGGAACAACCACGTTCCTCCCAACCGTAAAACAAGGCAGTCAAATCACTTGCCCGATTCACCCCCTAGCTTGACCATGAGTCCATGAGGGAAAACTTGGAATGTCTTCTCCAACGTCTTCCTCTATCAGTAGTCTCTCCTTGCCTCACACTCCGAAATCAATGTTCATAATAGCAAGTAATCAATAGTTCTTTCTCACTCGCATACTAGGCAACATCCTGCCTCCTCACATATGCTATATATCAAAACAATATCTTTGCCTAGGTCTTTTCTCCCTCCCTTGGGAATTTTCGCAGATTTCTAAATCCCTGATTTTCAGGGGCTGCCAATGGCCAAATCCCTGATTTTCCACTTGTAACAATCAACCCTGAGGTAGTTCCAACATGTTCCCCACTCATGGAGTCATGGTCAACTGAATTTAACCTAGCTGTTCCATTTGTCCTCCTGCAATAATTATAAAATATTTTGTTTTCATACAAATGTCATAGTCAAATAGTTAGTTGGGTCGGATCAGATCTCTACCCAACAGTCATAATAATTAATTACAATTTACCAAATTCGAAATTCGGAATTTCCATAAATGGCAAAAATTTTCCAAATTCGAATTTACCAAAAACGAAATAATTTTCCTAACAATTTTCGAATTCAAAAATAATTTATTTTTGGGGGATGTCACATTCTTTCCCCCTTCAATGCAACACTATCCTCAGTGTTCGTTCCTTTCTTGGAACATGATTGGATGAGATTTCTGTAAATCTCCCTCCAACTCCCAAGTGGCCTCCTTAGGACTAAAGTGCTTCCATTGCACCTTTACCTTAGCGTCGACTCTGTTCTGAAGTGTTATTTCTCTCCGGTCCAGAATGCGCAAGGGATCTACCTAGAACTCGCCTTCTGGTTCCACCTGCACCAAGTTTCAATAGATCATGTGAGTAGGGCATGAATATACTTTTTCAACAAAGAGACATGAAATACATTATGAATTTTTAGATTAGTTGAAAGTGCAAGTTGGTACGCTATGGGTCCAATTCGAGCCAATATCTCGAACGACCCACAAAACCTAGGTGCCAACTTGGCACAATTTCCTAACTTCAACGAACTTTTTCGGGCTTTGACCTTTAAATAAAAATGGTCCCCCACTTTAAACTCCAAGTGTCTTCTTTTCTGGTCCGCATAACTTTTTTGTCTGTCATGTGCCTCCTTTAAGTTTTGTTGCACCTTTCTTACCATACTTTCCATTTCTTGGAGCATTTTTGGTCCAACCATGAGTCTGTCAACTGGGTTGTCCCACCTAATTGGTGTCGTACACTTTATGTCGTACTATACCTCGAAGGGGCTCAATTTAGTCGAAGTTTGGTACCCGTTGTTATATGCAAATTCTACCAAGTGCAGGTAGTCTTCCCACTTACTCGGTTTTGTTCTTACGTACATGCGGAGCATATCTTCTATGATTTGATTTGTTCGCTCAGTCTGTCCATCCGTTTGTGGATGATAACTCGTGGTGAAATTCAATTTAGTATTTATCCCTGCAAACAATTCTTTCCAAAAGGTAGATGTGAATTTTACGTCTCTATCTGAAATAACCAATTTAGGAATACCATGCAGTCTAAAAATTTCTTTCATAAATATTTCAACGATGTTTTTTGCTTTAAAAGTAGACTTTACAGGAATAAAGTGTGCAGACTTACTGAGTTTATCGATTACAACCATAATAGAGTCATTTTGTTTCTGATTTTTAGGCAAACCTGTAATAAAGTCTAGTGATATGGTCTCCCACTTCCATTCTGGTACTGGTAATGGCTGTAATAGGTTGGTTGGATGCTGGTGTTCGGCCTTTACCTGCTAACAATTCTGGCACCCAGCCAAGTATGTTGTTGTTTTGTCCTTCATACTAGGCCAATGAAATAATTTCCTAAGTGTTGTTATCGTTTTCTGGTACCCTGGATGACTAGAATACAGTTTCTTATGCACTTCATCCAAAACTATTATCTTTAATTCTACCAAATCTGGTATGTAAAGTATGTTTTTAAATCGTAACAGTCCACTTTTATCAATACTCAGATCTGTTTTGTCTGAGTTTGCTGTAGTGTTTTGTAATTCTGCCACTATCTTAGCGTAATTTCCGTCGTTAATACCTGTTGTCCTTATTCTCTATTCCAGATCACTTTCTGCTCTACTGACATTTATTTCGAATACCCCATGGACTCTTCTGCTTAAAGCATTTGCTACCTTATTTTCCTTACCCTTGATATGTCTTACCTCAAAGTTGAATTCGCTCATGAAGGATAACCACCTTGCTTGCCTTGCATTAAGATCTGGCTGACTAAACAAGTATTTTACACCACTATTATCTGTCAATAATAGAAATTTTCTGCCCATTATGTAGTGTTGCCACATTTTTAAAGCGTGTATTACTGCTGCTAATTCCAAGTCACGAGTGACGTAGTTTCGCTCATGTTCCTTTAATTTTCGGGATTCATAACAAATAACGTGTTCTTCTTGAGTTAGGACACCACCTAGTCCTTCCTTGCTTGCATCAACACAGACGATAAAGTCTTTATCCAGATCTGCTACCTTTAAAATGGATGTGGTTGTTAATAATTTCTTCAATTTGTCAAAACTATCTTCGCACTTCTGTGACCAATTAAACTTGGTTCCTTTCTTTTGCAATGATGTGATGGGGTAAGCAATCTTGGAAAACCCCTCTATAAATTTGCGATAATATCCAGTGATTCCCATGAATGACCAGATATCCGCTACGTCCTTAGGTACCGGCCATTCCATGATGGCTCTTACTTTCTCAGGCTCGACTGCGATGCCTTCAGCAGAAATTACATGTCCTAGGTAATGTATTTTATTTTGATAAAAATCACACTTATCGAATTTGGCGTACAGTTTGTGCTTCCTCAAAGTTTGCATAACTACTCTTAAGTGTTCTTCATGTTCTTCTTCTATTTTAGAATAAACTAGAATATTGTCGATAAATACCAGTACGAACTTGTCTAAGTATTGACTGAAAATACAGTTCATTAGACACATAAACGTGGTTGGTGCATTAGTAAGTCCGAAATCTATAACTACAAATTCGTAATGCCCGTATCTTGTTCGAAAAGATGTTTTGCTTATGTCCTCATCTTTTATTCTAACTTGGTGATAACCGGATCGTAAGTCCAACTTTGAAAAGATCTTGGCCCCACCTACTTGATCAAATAGATAATTTATCCTAGGTAAGGGGTACTTATTCTTAATAGTTATTTTGTTCAATTGTCTATAATCGATACATAGTCTTAGAGTATCGTCTTTGTTTTTCACAAAGAGGATTGATGCTCCCCATGGTGAAACACTCGGTCTGATATATTCTTTGTCCAATAATTCCTGTAGTTGTATTTTTAATTCTGTCAATTCTGGTAAAATCATTTGGTAAGGAGCCTTAGAGATAGGGGTTGAGCCAGGTAGAAAGTCTATGGAGAAGTCTATTTCCCTTCTAGGGGGTAGTTCTGGTATTTCATCAACAAACATGTCTCTGAATTCACGTAGAACATCAAGGTCTTCCAAGTTGGGCTTCTCTTCTTTTTCTAACAGATTAGTTATTTGGATGACGTAAACTTGACAACCCTTTCTCATGCATTTCTTGAATTGCATTATTGAAACTTGTCTAATTGATACTGGTTTTGATATACCTTGGGTTGTTCTAGTAGTGTCGTAAACGTCTTTAGACTTACGTGTCTTTGCATAAAAATCTAGTACTGCTTTGTGCTTTTCCAACCAATCCATTTCGATAATCATATCATAAGATCCTAGTGGCAAAATGTTCATATTTGTTCTTATTTTTTGACCATCTAAATTGAACTCAAAATCAGAAATAAAGTCAACTACTTTCCTTTTAGTTCTTATTGCTAATTGTACCAGCCATGATTTTGCGTGTTTCACTCTTTTAAGTTTATTTAACTTTACTACACCATGAGTGATATAACTTAACGTAGCTCCAGGATCAATTAAAACAAAAATTCGAGTGTTATTGACTTTACCTTCCATTTCCACCATAGAGGACTGGTGGTCAGCTTGCCGACCATCCACGACTACATTTATTTGATGCAGGCTTCTGCCCACATCACCTACCATCGAGGCTTCCTGCAAATTATGAACAACATTTCTGTTTGTTGTATTTAAACGTGGACAGTTCCTCCTTAGATGAGGTTCTCCACATTCCCAACACTTCAATGGTTCACGAGGACTTTCCCCAAACTTCTTTGTTCCTAGATTTATCGGTTTACCGTTGCCTTGCGTACTTGGATTATTGGAGTGAAAATCCTTTCTAGGAAAGCTTTTTCTGAATTTCGATAAGGGGCTGGCTGGTATCCCTTCTTCCACTGGTTCATTCGGTCTTGTTTCTTATCCTACCAAGCTTTGGGAAACTTTGTCCATTGTTTGTACTGGTCGTAGCACATTCGTTCTTTCATGAATACTTCACTCAAGGACTTAGGGTTGTTAGACTCAATTTTGTCCCTATAAGACCGTGGTAAACAACTTAGGAACCGATGGATTTTTACCTTGTCCTCCCGGATATAAGGTACGAATCTTAGTAATTCCAGGAATTTGTTTATAACATCCTCCATAGTCATCTGACCAAGTCGTAACTCATAAAATTCTTTCGTTTTCCTTTCATAGTAGCTTTCAGATAGGTGCAATTTCTTGAAATATTTCTTAAAGTCAAACCATTCCATCTGTTTCTGTTTTAATCCCTTAGCCAATTTCAGATCTTGCCACTAGATGCTGGCTTTTCCCTTCAGATTGTAAATGCCCATTCTGACCTTCATATTGCTGGAATAGTTGTATATCTGGAAATATTTTTTGATGTCTAATAACCATGCTTCAACTTCCTCCCCTGTTCTAGATTCTCCATCAAAAGTAGCTGGTTTAATTTTTTTAAATTCTTCTTCAAGGTGGTCTACCTACTTCCTCTTTCTGTTCGGTTTTGTTTTATCTTCCGCTGAAGGTGTTCCTTCAGATGAACTGTCCCCTTTTTTTGCTTCAGGACCAGAATTCTTGGATGTTCTTTTATTGACTTCTTCCTGCTAGTTCTCGTCCTTTAGGATTTTCTTTGTCACTATACTTCGTAGCAGGACTTCATTTATTTCCCATTGTTCATGTTGTGCTTTCTTTAGCCTTTCGTTGTCCACTTTGAAGGCTTGGAGTTCAACAATGAGACCTCTTATAGTTTCTAGAACCTCAGTAGGTGAACTTCCGTCACTGTTCTGCCTCTGGTCTTCATGAGGTCCTTGTTCAGGATTTACATCTAGTCTGATTTCTGCGTCATCCTGTGCTGCCATGATTAACACAAAACAAAAAAAGGTTTTATGTTTGCAACAATAAAGGTTTATTAGTTTTACATAAACATAATTATATGTTAAGTAAATCAGATGGCCCTGTTCAAGGTCCAAGTGTTGTAACCTTTGCTCTGATACCATATGTAATGAACCTCATATTTACCAAAAAAAAATTGTTTATATAATTTCTTAGTAGAAGAAGTGGTTCTAGTTGTAAAACTCTGTTGTCAACTCTGTTATGAAACTTTGTAATAAAACCTTGCTATAAAACTCTAGTGTAAAAATCTTGTTATAAAGTTCCTAAATTTCTACTTACCACAAGATATCTTATCTATATCATCTTGCCTTACTACGAGTGGAAAGGTTATAAGGAAAAGTCCCAAGGCTTTAGCAATCCCTTTCTTCCTTTATTCTTTACCTATATGCGTATAGGGCTACGCATATAAGTGTAGTCTTATACTTCATGTTACAACTCGCCTTTAACATAAGGTTCCATATGCGCACAAGTCCACTTGTTGATTTTATCCCTAGGAGACTTTAACTAGTTCCTATCCATAATAGTCACGAGGTCGAGTTTTTATACGAGGCAACTAGCATAACTACTAAGTCCCGGTTATTTAATGGTTCTTAGAACTGGTGGTTGATTGTAATGAAAGTTCTAAATCCAAATGCCAATGGAAATTTGACAACTAGGATCGAACTGTTGACTCCAACTAACATAGGGGGAGTGAATGGGATTTAACTTCCATCGAGTCATGAAGGTGTCAAATCGCGACATTCTTTAAGTGGAAGGTAGTTAAGGCTCTGTAACTTCATTAATGGTAGTCTTGTGAGTTCCATTGTATTTACCCGGCTCTATCCCCAAAGTGTCACACCGACTCTGCCATTGTCACATGGCCAACCGTCCTCCACATTCTCCACATTTACTCTGAGACGTCTAGGCGCCGCTTAGGGTTGGAGTAGGTTCACAGTTTATCATTTCTGAGTTTTACGAAGAGGCTCTGTCTATCACATTTCTCAGAGGCGAAGTCTATTTCCATGGTGGTCGCTCCATGGATGTAACTGAAAGCGTGGTACGAAACCGTGGTAAGTTCTTCCTTAAACATAATACCAATATTGATTAAATAAGGTGGTGTGTTCTTCGGAAAACATTAAGTATCTTGTCAATCTGTAGTCGCAGTCGTGTCCTTTTCATTCCTGTTGAGTTCTCCCTTTCGGATAACTTCTTTGTATTACTTTCGAGGTCACCCTTAATCCTAGGGAAGTGATTTTTCCTTGAGGTTGTCAATGTTTCTCCTCTGGTTAAGGAGAGGAAATGCTAGCCTCGCATACCCATGTTTGGGATCTAGGGTTTTGGTAAACTCCCTTTCGTAAGCCAGGGTTCATAGACGAAAAGAAAATCGCGAGTTTGGGAAAGTAATCCTCCTGTGTTATTGTTTTCTTGACTAGTACCGGGGAGACCCTACCTCCATAGTGCCAAACAGATTCAGTTGGGCTTTCGCCTGCGTTGCTCTTTCGTTTTTTCAAAGAAGTATACTCTACAAAAATTTGGTTGGAGCATCTCTGCGTTACTTGTTGACTTATACGATTCTGTTCAAATTGGTATTCGGGTAGACTAGGCTCGACAGTTAGATGTGCTCCTGGTTTAAATGGAAGACTTAAGCTTCGTTTACACTTAATATATCATATGCCATTCGATTACTATAGAGTCCATGTATGGTCGATTACTGTATTTTCATTATTCGTGAATATTGTGTAAAGATTTTCCTTATGCTGTATAAATCGTTTTAAGAGTTGAAACATATCACTAATGATGGGCCCTGTTTGATGCGAGGGTACTCATCAGTGTGTCGTTGCACCATCCGCCCTCGGCCCTGGGGGTCTGTCCAGATGAAAAGTGACAAGGAAAAGAGGTCATGTGAGCCGCTAATCAGAAGTTAAGTAATGTCTTGGTATGATGCATTAATAAACATTATCACTCTGTTTGCATTCTTCTTAAATATTCTTTGTATAAGATTTTCTAATATTTGTATATGGTGATTCCTCCAGGTTTTTGTCTACGCAAAGGTTTCAGATGTTCACACGCATGCTCAGCGCAAAAGGTATTCGAGTTCCCTTTTGTAACACTTCCGGAGTTCCAACAGTCAGTGCTGTAAATTAAAAATGTAGTCATTAAGTATCGTTTCCTCAGTTTCCTATCGGGCTTGGAAAGGGGAAAAATCTCCCAAAAGTAACTTAAAGTTTGTGTCTAGTTATTATAGTATGACTCTTGCAATGATTTATGTACAGGATTACCCTGTTCATTTAAGTAATGAATGATCGTTTAATCGATCATCGTTCAGGTCTCACCCTACTCTGTAATTTAATTACCATGGTTACTGTTTAGATTGAAAGTTCTGTTTCAAATTCAGAGTGTTTGATTACAAACAAGAAGGATCAAAATGTATTAGGTCTATAANTATATATATATTATATATATCATTTTCTCCCTTTCAACATTCCTTATGTTTCATTCTGAACTTGTAGTAGTTAGATTTGATCCAACACTGAATAGATGTAATTATCTGAGTAAGGTTACGATTCTGTGTTTTTATTTCCAGAACGCTTATCTATGTAGAATTATATATATACCTGTACATATTTCGTTGTTTAGACTATGTAAGGGGGTTTTCTAAAAGACTGGTAAGATTTTGTGATTGCAAGTTATATGTACAGAACTGCAATAATTGTATTGCCCTTTCAATGCCAAACACCGAGTGGACAGTTTACATGTATACTCATCATTCAATAATTTGTAAATCAATTAATGCAATAGTTATCTTTCTAGTTGGGTCTTCTATTTCGTGTAAATGGAAAGGTAAGCTTAGATGTTCTATCAGCATAAGATTTATGACGTTCATGCATCTCCTCGTCTTTACCCTTATGGATTATTCTACTTCTGTAATATCTTAAATCTGTATAGCGTAACTTATTCAATCTTATATGGTACTGTAACGAGATTTTAAGGAGGAGTTTTGTACTCTCCGATTCAATATTTTCTTTATACGAAAAGTAGTTCACTGCTAGTTGGTATGATTTGTTTACTTATATAAAATGATATCAGAACTCTGTATAAGTGAATTTTCTGTTGCAGTTACACAATTTTCGTATAAGCAGATATACCTACGCAAGGTACCCACAACGAATATATATATATATATATATATATAATTCTATATGTAATATATAAGTATATATATGTGTATGGTCTGTAGAGTCCATGTCGTCTCGTACCTCTTCCCTTCAATGTTATACGAGGAAGGAAATCTCAGCTAGGAAAACATGAACTTTCTGAAATTTAATTATAGAGATGCACATAAACTTATTATATATACAGACTTGTTCAAATCCCATTTTATTCCTAGATAATTCTGCTTAGAAAACCAATTACAGAAGAGACGATTCCAGAACTAGGTTATCTGTTAGAAACTTCACATAACGAACAGATCGTACCCACACAAAATATTTCTCTTTAGCACAAACATTTGCATTATATTAGATACACATAATCATTCAAACAAAGAAGGAGAAGATTGACATATCTGAACCAGTTCGCGGGAAGACAAGGGGAACAACCATGTTCCTCCCAACTGTAGAACAAGGCAGCCAAATCACTTGCCCGATTCACCCCCTAGCCTGACCATGAGTCCATGAGGGAAAACTTGGAATCTCTTCTCCAACAACATCTTCGTCTATCAGTAGTCCTCTCCTTGCCTCACACTCCAAAATCAGTGTTCATAACAACAAGTGATCGGTAGTTCTTTCTCACCCACATACTAGGCAACGTACTGCCTCCTCACATATGCTATATATCAAAACAATATCTTTGCCTAGGTCTTTTCTCCCTCCCTTGGGAATTTTTGCAGCTTTCTAAATCCCTGATTTTCAGGGGCTGCCAATGGCCAAATCTCTGATTTGCCACTTGTAACAATCAACCCTGAGGTAGTTCCAACATGTTCCCCACTCATGGAGTCATGGTCAGTTGAATTTAAACCAGCTATTCCATTTGTCCTCCTACAATAATTATAAAATATTCTGTTTTCATACAGATGTCATAGTCAAATAGTTAGTTGGGTCAGATCAGATCTCCACCCAACAGTCATAATAATTAATTACAATTTACCAAATTCGAAATTTGGAATTGCCATAAATGACAAAAATTTTCCAAATTCGAATTTACCAAAAACAAAATAGTTTTCCTAACAATTTTCGAATTCAAAAATAATTTATTTTTGGGGGATGTCACATTCATGTTGTTAATGCCTACCCATGTCCATTACTTGAAACTCTACTCTTCTTGGTGGCAAGCTCCAATGGGTAGTAGTAAGAGTGACTTATTATAATATATATATATATATATATTTTAATTTATAGAAAATGAAATGATTGTGTTTTTAAAATGGTTAGTACATGCTTATGTGGTTTGATGATGTAACAATTTGTGCAAACTTCCACTTGTAGATGCATGTGTATACTTATAAGGTGGGGCTCAAGTTGGGGCATCTTTGTTGGATATGTGTTGTATTCTTTGTGGGTTCCTAGAGCAAAGGGGGTTTGGGGGGCCGATGCCCTCTAAAGGATTTATTTTTCTGTTTGTTTTATGTTTTTTCGACCAAAAGTAAATTAATTATGGTTAAGGAATTAAGGTTGTAATCTAATCCAAGTTAATAGATTATGGTTTTGGATGTCGTGAAATACCTAAGCATTGTATTGTGAACACTGAAGTTAATACAAAAAAAAGAGAGAGGTGAGACTCTCAAGTTGGCTAGTTTTCCGAGTTAAGTGTTTCCATGGTAAATGTGTGTGTGTACCATTGTCACTTTTAAAGTTTTCTAGATTCTTTTAGTATTGCTTTTCTTGCACATGTTTATCAAACTCTACAATCTTAAGAGGCTTCTAGAAAATTGTGGGGGTGGCTCCTTACACTATGAACTAAGGTCAGTCTTGCCCTAGTTCGACCCATTCCCACATGTTTGGCCTAGTAGTTGATTGCGCCCTTGGGTTGGTTTCCTTGTTTGTGAATGTAGAGAGCACCATCATTGTCCCCCTTGACTTGATAATGACAAATTCCCTTGGCTCAAGTTAGAGATTTTCATGGAGAAGTGGTAAGAGAATCAAAACAATGATGGATGGAACCCTATCCTACCTTTAAATGAGCCTTCCCTTAATGAATGAGTGACACCCAAATCTGAATGCTAAAGATCCTCTATCAGACATGGGCATTGTGCCTACCACCACTAATGTTTATCCTTATTTTGGCCAACAAGCAATTTCTTTGGTTTTTATGATAGAGTTGTCATTAGCCCTATAGGTCCAAACAAAACAATGTTCATCTTTTGGTGTGTTCATCCCTTAGGCTATGGATTGTTTTAATTTTTTTATTTAGAGCAATGAGATTATCCTTAATGAATGGGTGGCAACCAAATCTAAATGATAAAGATCCTAAGCAATGTTGTGTGTTTCCTTGGTTTGATGACACACAAATTGGTACAAAGCTCCACTTGTAGATACATGTACAAGCTTATAAGGTGGAACTCGATATGGGGAATCTTTGAAGATTTCTAGAATGTTTGGGGTTGGCTCCTTACATTATGACCCGAGTCCCCCCAAATGCTTAACATTGGCTTGGTTTGACCCATTCCCACTGGTTTTCCCTAGTAGTGAACTGCACCATAAGGTTGGGTGCCTTGTTCGTGAATGCAAAGAGCACCATAGAAGGAAGCATCACAACTTGCCACCGCCCCCCTCAACCTAATAATGTCAAATTCCCTAGACTTGAGCAAACCATTTCCATGAAGAAGAGGCTAGATAGTCCAAACGATGATGGATGGAACCCTACCTTGCCCTCAAATGAACTTGCAATTAATGAATGGGTGGTGACAAAATCTGAATGATAAAGATCCTTTGCTAGACATGGGCACTATGCATACCATCATTTTATGTCTATCTTTGTCTTTCAACTAATTAGCTATATATTTTGTTTTTACGATGGTGTTGTTATTAGCCCTGTGGGCCCAACCCTATCTAAATTTTAAAGATCCTCTAGCTAGACATTGACGCTGTGCCCACCATCACTTGATGTCTATCCTTGTCATGACCAATTAGACATATCTTTTGTTTTAGATCTATAGGAATCGATAACTAACCAGGATTACCTAGGTGAGACCTAGGTTTAAATCCGACTAGCTGCCACTATAACCTAGTGCCAACAATGCGTAAGCCAATGCCTAGTAGGAA
The DNA here is from genome assembly GCA_009831015.1 of Picea engelmannii. Taxonomy (NCBI): domain Eukaryota; kingdom Viridiplantae; phylum Streptophyta; class Pinopsida; order Pinales; family Pinaceae; genus Picea; species Picea engelmannii. The sequence continues at coordinate 38,571 of ML837321.1, read as the reverse complement.
ACTTATGACTTAGCCCACAAACTAATACCTAAGTAGAAAACTCATGACTTAGCAAGGGCCGAAACATCTCGAGGCCCACCAAAGTGGAACTCTATCCCAAGGGGTGTTTACCTTTCTAACCTTATCACAATGGACCAACATGTCACTTGCAGAAATTGAACCAAAGTGAAAAGGATAACAATCATACTACCCCACCATTTGAGCTAAACCCATATGACTATCTTTTATTTTTATAATAATATTGTTATTAGCCCTAAGTGATCAAACAATCTTTAATCTTTTGGAGTGTTCATCTTTACGATATGCGCTGTTTTGGATTTCAAAAAAATATTTTATAGTATTTTTCCTCCACCACATACAAGCAGCTTTACACTCATAAAGATTTAAACGTGAGAGATATACACAATAATTCCCGTCCGAACCACTAAACCACATTCATGGATATATAAATGTAAATATAAAAAAAAAAATTAAAACTTCTACATCGGCACATCATGGAATATTAAAAGATTTCTGTACGAAAAGTATAACATGAAGAGTAACGAAAACGGCGATAATTCCCGTCAACAAACAGATTCTTTTTCCGTCTCTTGTCGCCAATAGAGGCACTCATTATCCCCGGTCGGCTAGAGAAAACGAATGGTGCGCTAAAAAGTATCCGTATTTAAGTTTTAAAAATTCGGAGAAGGGTTTAATAATGCTCTTAGCAATCACTTCTATAATATTTGCCGTGTGGAACCAGAGTTAATTTGGGGTTGATGTGGGGGCTTCTTTAAAGGTTCGATTGATTGGAAGAAAGAGAACAAGCTCATTGTAGAAACCCACTTCAGAAACCCTCGTGAGAGATCGAGCAAAACTGCTGCGATCAGTTCAATTTGCTRTCCAGGGATCCCCATCTGTGCCCAACTTCAGGTAAGCCTGYTCGTGTTCAGTCTTTCACAGTTTTATCTACTTCAAAAAAAATCCCAAATGTTTTTAGACAATGCATATTTTGGGTATTTTTCTCTCTCAGAAATCGACCGGTATTTCCTGTACAATATGAAGCATTCGTATTTGATTTTAATATCAGTTTTTGATTTACGCAGATTCGTCTATTACAGAAGCTGGTTCTTTCTTTTCTTTTATTTTCTTTTTCCCTTTTTTAGGTTCTTCTGTTTCAGTTTCAGTCGATTCATCTTGGGGTTAAATTTTTATCTGGGTTTGTGTGTGATAGACCACCAGCAATTTTTTTTGGATGCGGCCTTTGTCTGTTCCTTGAATTGAAAAGAAATAAAAAAGAACCAAGGACAATCTCTGCCACCAAAGACCACCAGCATTCTCTCCCACCAAAGACATTGATGATTTTGGATTTTTTTTGGGTGTAAATTGTTTCGTGGGTGAAATCATGTCTAAACAGAGGGCTTTATATTTTCATAAAAACAATCCTGATTTATCTTTTCACTATTTCTCCCTCATCAAATGATTTATTCATAATATCTCTTCCCCTTTTTTTCTTTTACTTTCCTCAATACTGATTTCGGATGCGATATTAGTATATTTTTTAAAGAAATTAAAAAGAAGAGTTGAGCATTCCCTGTCACCAAAGACATTGTTTTGTGGGTTAAATTCAGTCTAAACAGAGGGCTTTATATTTTCATAAAAATAATCCTGGTTTTTTTCACCGATTCTTCTTCTCATCACAGGTTTTATTCATCATATATCTGCCCCTCTTTTCTCTTTTACATTCCTTAGTACTATTTTCTGATGCGTGATTAGTATATTTCTGAAAGAAATGTAAAAAGATTTTGGACATGCTCTCTTACCAAAGGCATTAATGATTTTGGTTTTTGTTTGGGTTCTTTCTTTGGGTGTAGATTGTTTTATGGGTTAATTTCAGTCTAAACAGAGGGCTTTATATTTTCATAAAAATAATCCAGTTTTATTTCACTAGTTCTCCTTGTGGTTACAGGTTTTATTCATAATATCTCTTCCCGCCTTTTCTTCTTTTACTTTCCTCAATACCGATTTCTGATGCGAGATTAGTATATTTCTTAAATACCTCAGAATTTTGTCTTTTTCCACTATTTTTCCATTACAGAAATCGATAGTGTTAGTTGATGCAGACTCTGTTATTTTCAGACCCTGTTTGTTACTGATGTGGGCTTTATCTATTGCAGAATCCGATACAATGTTTTTGATGTAGGATTTCTATTTCCCACACAATCTAGTGGTATTATTTTTATGTGGGCTTCATTTGTTTCTTCTATGACAGAGTTCAAATTATATGAGCTTTGCCTTCTGTTTTGATATTATTTATATGTGGGTTTTTCTTTAATAGGCATATGGCTATTATTGATGTGGGTTTTGTATGATAGACACCTCAAGATAATTGTCTCGATGCAGGCTTTGTCAATTACGTACCCTAAGACGGCTTCGTCTACTACAGACCCCAAGGCAATGTTTTTCATGTGGGCTTCATCTATCACAGAGCCTACCATAGTGTTTTTGATGTGGGATTTGTCTTCTGCACATTTTAGTGATATCATTTTGATGTGGGCGTCATTTGTTTCTTCTATCATATAGTCCAAGTTATACATGCTTTGATTTCTGTATTATCTAGTCATATTATTTTGTTGGGGCTTTTCCTATTTCCTGTATCAAGAGGCCTAATGCTATTTTGATGTGGGCTTTGTCTATTACAGAGCCCAGGACACTGTTTTTATGTGGGTTTTGTCTATGATATAGACTAAGGCAGGTTTTAAAGTGTGCTTTGTTTTTTGTTTTTTTGTTTTTTTCCATGCTGCCACACTCTCATGCTTCAGCCCATAGGCGTGAATGAGATTGTTGGTACCTGGGCAACTCCAATCAACAATTAACTCATGAAGAGCCCCACTTAACAGTCAGCTCACGTAGAGTGAACATCACAAGTGGGATTTGAACCCAGGTGGGGAGGACAACAACTCTCCACTCTACCATTCGAG
>ML837320.1:17380-45847 GCA_009831015.1 Picea engelmannii | reverse complement strand
AACAATTTTTTCTTTTTTTATTTCATGAGATGACATGCATGAATGTAATCGAGGTGTGCATGCAGTGAGGTTGTTGGAGAGAGAATTTGGAGGTGTCTTCACATTGGAGAGTTGATACAAAGTGATGTGTATGGTAGATGTAGTTTCTCTAAGAGAAATGGAGGATCCCATTATGGCATATAGGTCATGACCTTTGAAAATAGAGTATCCTATTGCACCTGGAAGAATAATTTAGGGGAGATATGGTGGTCCCTTTTTAATGTTGGATGTAGGATTTCTTTGATGCTAGGCCAATAGTCATGTTAAAAATTTTGAAAACAAAGTGTTGTAGATAGTTAGAAGTGTGTTTCATGTAGCTTCACATAACATATTGTAGCATTCCATGTAGAACAGTTTCATGTAGATTTTTGTAGCACTTTGTGCAAAGAGTTTCATGTAACCTCCTATAGCATGTGAAATAATTGTGTTCCTATATCTTCTTTTAGTGGGTGAAATAATTTTGTTCCTATATCTTCTTGTAGTAGGTGAAATAATTGGACTCATTTAGCTTCATGTATGTGCATGTAGGAGACTATTTAAGTGGACAAAAATTATTTTGAAGCTTTGTAGTGGAGGGGATGTATGGATATGGTCGGATATGGAGGTGGATCATTTTATGGGTTGTTTTTGTTGGCATGTTTTACAAGAAGAGTGTGCTTGTCATTGATGGCAAGAACAGCAGTGAAACCAAACCTTGTGTAATAATATGTTGCAAGGAGTGTACAGATCCACAATTCGACTAAGTGTCAAAGTGAATCTTTAAGAAGTCATGAGAGTAGAAGATGAGCAAGCTCAGAAGAGATAGACATTTCCAAAAGTGTAGACAAGGTCCAAGAGATGGACTCGTGGAAAGAGAAAAGGTCAAGACCCTTGAACACTTAGAAAACCTTCTAAGTCATAGAGATCAAAAGCTCGGAAGGAAGAGCGATAGTGGTCATTGGATCACCGATCCAGAGGACCAACAACTATCCAATCAAATCAAGGTGTGTGAGCCTTAGTGCTTTGCACACGCAGGTGAGGGAGCTTGCAAAAGTTTCGAAGTCTTGAAGTAATTTGAGACCGTTCATCACTAGGAGGAGAATCTGGTTCATTGATCATCGGGAGATACGTGTCAACAGACCGTGAGTTCAGGAGGGAGAAAAGTTTGAGATTTGAAATACCTAAAGTTCGGAGAGCCAGAGTAAATTTCGACCCTCATATCCATAGGGATATGTAGCGACGGATCATGAGCTCTGGATAAATCACTTCGAGAATTTCATTTTGAGATTTGAAATTCCCGAAGCCCGGAGAGCCGGAGAGCTGAAATTTTGAAGTTGTGTCACATCGGGAGACCACGTCAGTAAGGACATGTGGCAAACCACATCAACAAAGACACTTGGCACAGTCAGATAATGACAAGTGTCAAGATGAAATCGACATTTCAGGTACGTGCAAATCACGAATCTGAGTGACACATGGCAGACACTCGGCTCCTACCTCGTCATCAAGTGACGTAAGCAAGTTACATCACTCCAGGAGTTTCACCACTAGAAGATGCCTAAAGTCTCAAAGTCTCGAATGTCGAAGTCCCTAAGTGGACATAAGTCGTCTGATCTAAAGATCACTTCAGGTGCATTCTCAACTGTTGATCAAAATACAATGGAAGGATAGCGTAAGTGGAATAGCTGAAGTGTCGAACTAAATTGTGGCCATCCATCACAATGCTTGATTAATTCCTATTAGAAAAATTAAGTAGTGAAAGGATAAGTGTAACCCATCCAATCTGTTCGGACAGGTGTCTGTAGATCATCGACTCCGAAAGATTGACATACGGAAGAAATGAGAGTTTGAGAATTGAAAGTCCCAAAGGCCAGACTCACAGAGGAGATCATGATCGTAGATTAAGGGAGACAAGTGTCAATATATATTCCACTCTGAAAGATTGTCATATGGAAAAATCGAGATTTGAGAGTTGAAACTCCCGAAGACCGGAAGGTCAAAATCAATCTTAGTCATTGATTTGGAAGCTACATGTTGATAGATCGTGGAGATATGGGATTGCGTGTGGAAGGAGGAAAGGAAGGAAGATAGCAGTCATTGATCGAGTGGCATCGCAAAGGGATTGAATATCAATGGTCATGCTCAATTCAAGGGCCAGAACATGCTCAGGTCTTAATTTTTCGTGACTCGGCCGCAATCGAAACCACGGTTTTTTAAAAAGGACATGTGGAGGATCGAGGTAAATTGCGGGGCGAAACGTAGTTTGATTCAAACCACCTTTGGATGCGCCCGCAATCACGTGGTCACACGAGATCATCGCCCAAGGTCATATCGATAACGGAGCTAGTTCTCTCTAGGCGTGAGTTCGGAAGTCCGGAGAGTCAGGGTTGGCTTCACATCCAAAGACGTGAAACGTGAAGTCCCGAAGTGCTTGGCCCCAAGTCACAGCCAAAGGTCATGTGAAGGAAGGGGCTTAGAAGCCAAAGAATCCAAAATGACTGGTTGTAACTGACAGAGGAGACGAAGAGTTGCGACTACCAGAGAATCCAAAGGATCTTTGGATAATGGCTACTGATGATGAACAAATTCAGTATAAACACCAGAGAAGAGGAAGATTTGTGATGATGATCAGGCACAGGACTCGGCATGAGAAAGATATGTCGAACAGAGAAGTGAGTGTGCTACTCTCCATAGCTAGGCATGTGGGTAGAAGGAGATGCAGTGCATGAACTGTAGTGAAGATCAGAGGCACGGCATATAGTATGAAGAGGCAAAACAGAGCATAAAAAGAAGAAGAGAATCTGAATAGAGTAGTGTTGTGCACAGGAATAAAAATAGTAGAGCATAGAAGCAGAAAGAGGCAGAAGCGGAATAGAGCATAGAAATTGAAGAAGGCAGAGGAGACATGGAGTTGTAACAGACCATATCAAAGACAGAGCAAGTAAGTAAATTTTTGTAAGATTCAATCAGGGTGGTAGGGTGGTGCTAGGGAGGATTGTAGTCCTCTAAGTTCTAGTGGGTGCTAGAATATTTTATGGGAGTTGGTGCTTCCATCTAGTAGGTGCTAGAGAAACCTGAGAGTTGGTGCTTTCTGCAAGTTGTAGCTTGCTATCAGAGGTTGTAGCCTCATATTTGAGTTGGTTATCAAAGACTATGATGTACATGAAGGTTGGAGCTTGATTGACATCTGAAGAAGAAGAGGTTTTCTCCCTTTATGGGTTTCCTCATGAAAATTTGTGTCTCTGTGTATTCTGTGTGATTCATCAAATATTGTATATCTATGTATGTTAAGTTATCAGTAACACATTAAATAATAATTTAGAAAGATTCAGAAAAGAATAAGAAAAGTTTCAAGATTATATTATAATTGATTCACCCCCCCCCTCTCTCAGTTATATTTCCAACAATTGGTATCATAGCCAGTGCCTTTGAACAAAGGTAGATCCATAAGCTTGAACATGACTAGGCATGAAGGAAGTTCAACTAATAGAGCCCCTCTATTTGATGGAACAAATTTTGCCTTCTAGAAAATAAGGATGAGAACATGTTTAATGTCTTTGGGTGATGATGTTTGGGTTGTCATTGAAATTGGATATGTGAAGCTTGTAGTCTTGGCCTCAAAAGATGATAAGCTAGAGTTTAGATTTAATGCAAAAGAAATGAATGTCATCCTCAGTGGACTTGTAGAAGCTGAGTTTGTCAAAGTCATGCACTATGATTCAGAAAAAGATATGTGGGACAAGTTGATAAGTAGTTATGAAGGTAATGAAAAGGTGAAAGAGGTAAAACTTCAGACTCACGGACTGAAATTTGATTAGTTAAAGATGGATGAAGAAGAAACTATCAGTAAGTACTTCTTATGTATAGAAGAACTTGTCAACACTATGAAAGGTCTAGGTGAAAAGATAGATGAACCTTTTCTAGTCCAGAAAATATTAAGATCTCTTCCTCGTAGATTTAACTCAAAGGTCTTTGTTATAGAGGACATAACTGATCTCAAAACGTTGACACTAGATCAACTTCTTGGAACCCTAACTACTTATGAAATGAGAATCACCAAAATTAAATCCACTACAAGAGAGGCATCCTTTAAAGCAAAGAAAAATGCAGACTCCAATATAGATGAGATTGAAGCAAATTTTGTGAGACGACTAGCGAAAGGATCAGGAAATACAAAGGTAAATTTCCCTTCAAATGTTTCAACTATGGTAAGATAGGTCATTTTGCTTCTAAGTTTCCTCACAAAAGAAAGGATCGGACATATGACGATGAAGAGAAGCACAAACACAAGAAGGTATATAAAGAGAATACTTTTAAGAAGAAAAGCCTTTTTGTAAACAATGATGACGATTCTTCAAATGATGAAAGCAATGACTCTTCTATTGAAAGTAAAATAAATTATACCATACTAATAGATTTAGAAGACCTAAATATTGAAGATACAGGAAGTGAGTTCATTGATTGTGAAGCAGTAGTAGATCTTGAAGGAAAACTTGTCAGTTCCATGGAAGAGATTGATAGACTCAGAGAAAAGAAAAGAAAACAAAAACAGTTACTGCTCAGGTATGAGAAAACAGGCAATGAACCATCTGAAGAAATTGCTCTGTTGAAGGTTAAGTTAGAAGAATCTAAGAATATTGAAGACATCCTCAAACAACAATTGAAGGAAGCCGAAACAAGAGGTGAAAAATTGGAAGCTGAAGTAGTGACTGTCAGAAAATATCTAGAGAAATTTCAGGCCTTATATCATCAGAATCTGACAAGCATTGAAGCCTCAGAAGGATTAGCCTCCATTCTAAATCGACAAAGGAATTCAAAGTTGAAATATGGTTTGGGTTATGAAGAGGGATCAAGTAGTAGTCAGCCAAGCAACAAAGAATCCATCATGTTTGTCAAATTGGTATCTACAACCATTGACAACAACAAACCTGCATAAACAAAGGAAGATAATCAGCCGCCTAGGAGGAGTGAAGAAAAAGGTACAAGAACTGAATCTGTAAAACAAAGAAATAATACACCCTATGCTCAAGGAAATCATCAGCATGGAATAAATCGACCTGCTCAAAGAAGACAGCCATTTTCCAGGTATAAAGATTTTTTCTATGGATATTGTTTTTATTGTTCTAACTTTGGCCACAAAGCTGTAAATTGTTCTTTAATATTTAGACATGAGAAATCAAGACTACCAAGGAATAAATATATTCCACACAAGGAATGAGACAGCCAAGTAACAAACAACCACAGACTGCAAATCATGTGATGGTTGGGGAAAAGGCACAGATTAAGCATAACAATTGTTATGATCCTTTATTCAATGAACCAGAATGTTACATCTGTCATAATTATGGACATAAAGCTACAGACTGTTGATTAAAGAACTATAAGCCAGATTCAAATCACAGAGATGAAAACGTCAAGATTTGGAAGAAGAATGAAGATAACAAGTGTGGATTAGTATTGTCAGCTCAAAGACAAAAGAACCCCTGGTATATTGATAGTGGATGCTCTAGTCATATGACAGGTGACAAAAGTAAGTTCCTATCACTCAAAGAAAGCAAATCAAGAAGTGTGACTTTTGGAAATGATGCTCCAGGAAAGATCAAAGGTAAAGGTCTAGTAAGATTAAGTAATGGAAGAAGCAAAGCTCAAGATGTATTATCTGTTGATGGTTTAAAGCACAAATTTCTTAGTGTCAATCAGATGTGTGACAGAGGATGTGAAGTCACTTTCACTGCCAAGAATTGTAAAATAAAAACAGTGAACACAGGAGAGATGATTGCAAAAGGGGTTAGAACTGAAAACAATGTCTATATTCTAACGGAAGATAAGGAGAAATGTCATTTAAGAAAATTTGATGAAATTTGGTTATGGCACAGAAGGCTTGGATACCTGAATTTTGATCATATTGTCAAACTGAATAATGAAGGTGTTGTGAAATATCTTCCAAGAATATCTAAGCCTCCTAACTCTGTATGTGAATCATGTCAAATGGGGAAGCTGACTCATACTCAATTCAAATCGAAGAGTTTCACATCTTCAGATAAACCGCTTCAAATTGTTCATATGGATCTGTGTGGACCATCACGAAAGGAAGGAAATGAAGGAGAACGTTACTTTATGTTGGTCATTGATGAATTCTCCAGACTTACGTGAGTTGCCTTTCTGAGAGAAAAATCCAATGCGTTTGAGAAGTTCAAAACATTTAAGGCGTTAACTGAGAATCAGACAGGAAGGAAGTTAAAGGAAATTCACTCAGACAGAGGAGGAGAATTCTTGTCAAGAGATTTCAAATAATTTTGTGACAGACATGGAATTAAAAGAGAATATGCTATTCCAGGTACTCCTCAACAAAATGAAGTTGTAGAACGCCAAAATAGATCAGTTCAGCAGATGGCAAGGGCTATGATGAGTGAAAGGGACACTTCACAAACCTTCTGGATGGAGGTTGTTCACACAATTGTTCATATTTTGAACAAAGCACATCTAAGGCCGAATAGTGATAAAAATCCATATGAGTTGTGGTTTGGTCAACCTGCATCAATCAAGCACTTTAAAGTATTTGGAAGTAAATGCTACATCAAAAATAATGATGATCATCTAGGAAAAATTGATGGTAGAGTTGATGAAGGTATCTTCTTAGGATATGCAACAAACAATAAATGATACAGATGATTTAAAAAAAGAATGCATAAATTAGTAGATTGTATTGATGTTCGAGTTGATTAAGAAGCTCCAGTAAAAGATCAACAGAGAATAAGCACCAAGTCAGATGAAAAAGGTGAGGAGAATAATGAAAATGAAGAACAACAAATCTCAGAGTCATGAGAAGATGATGAATTAGGTGGAGAAGAGACACCCATACAAGAAGATTCAGGACAACAATCAGCATCAAATCCTTCCTTGAGAATTACTCAAAAGAATCATCTTGAAAGTCAGATAATTGGTGAGAAAGATAAAGGTGTACAAACTAGGAGAAGGATAATCAAAGACACCGAGAAATCACATATAGCCTTCATATCCATGGTGGAACCCAAGAACTTTAATGAAGCCAGTAAAGATGTCAATTGGTTAAAATCAATGAATGAGCAACTGGATCAGATTGAAAAGAATGACACTTGGGAACTTGTCCACGGGCCAGCAAATAAAAATATAATAGGATCCAAATGGGTCTACAAAAATAAGATGAATGAGCAAGGAAATATTGTAAGAAATAAGGCTAGATTGGTCTGCAAAGGATATGCTCAAATAGAAGGACTGGATTTCGATGAAATATTTGCGCCCATAGAAAAATTAGAAGCTATTAGAATGTTTCTTGCATATGCTTGTCATAAACAGTTTAAAGTCTATCAAATGGATGTCAAGTCAGCTTTTCTAAATGGATATCTAAAAGAAGAAGTCTATATGGAACAACCAGAGGGTTTCCAACTGTCAGATAACCCTGACTTTGTCTACAAGCTGAATAAATCCTTATATGGGTTGAAACAAGCTCCTCGTGCCTGGTATTACATACTGGATAAGTATCTTCAAGACAAAGGGTTCAAGAGAGGAATAGTTAACAGCAATCTATATATCAAAATAGAAGATAATGATTTGCTCATTGTGTTGGTCTATGTAGATGATAACATCTTTGGAAGTAATAATGCTTCATTGGTTCAATGGTTTGCTTCTGTCATGCAATCTGAATTTGAAATGTCTATGATAGGGGAACTGTCATTTTTTCTTGGTCTGCAAATTACTCAGAGGTCTGAAGGAATATTTCTTTCTCAGGAAAATATCTAAGAGAAATGTTGAAAAGTTTCAAATGGAATATTCTAAACCTGTGAGCACACATATGGTCACTGGATGCAAGTTAAGCAAGGATGATGACTCACCTGATGTTGATCAGAGTTCATATAGGTCTATGATAGGCAGCATGTTGTACATCACAGCATCTCATCCAGACATAATGCATGTTGTTGGAATGGTAGGAAGGTATCATTCTACACCTAAACAGAGGCATCTTCCAGTTGTCAAAAGAATATTCAGATACTTGAAAGAAACAATGAACTATGGCCTATGGTATCCTAGGAATCATAATTTTCAATTATCGTTCTATTCAGATGTTGATTGGGCTAACTGCATGGATGAAAGGAAAAGCATGAGTGGAGGTGCATTCTTCTTAGGATATTCTCTTGTAGCATGGTTGAGCAAGAAGCAAGGTTCCATTTCCTTATCAACTATAGAAGTTGAATACAGTGCAGCTGCCACTTGTTGTACCCAAGTATTATGGATGATTCAGGCACTTGCATATTTGGAGGTAAAGTATATTGCACCGATACCAATTCATTGTGATAATACTAGTGCAATTAGTGTGTCCAACAATCCTGTATTTCACTCCAAGACCAAGCATATACCAATCAAGTATCACTTCTTGAGGGAACATGTAACCAACACTGTTTTTGTTGGCATGTTTTACAAGAAGAGTGTGTTTGTCATTGATGGAAAGAATAGCAACGAAACTAAAACTTGCGTAAGAATATGTTGCAAGGAGTGCACAAATCCACAATTTGGCTAAGGGTCGAAGTGACTCTTTAAGAAGTCGTGAGAGCAGAAGATGAGAAATATCATAAGAGATAGTGATTTCCAGAAGTGAAGATGAGGTCCAAGAGAAGGACTCATAGGAGGAGCAAAGGTCGAGACCCTTGAACACTTAGAAAACCTTCTATGTCAGAGAGATCAGAAGCTCAGGAGGAAGAGCGATAATGGTCATTGGATCATCGATCTAGAGGACCAACAACCATCCAACCAAATCAAGGTGCACGAGCCTTAGTTCTTTGCACACACAAGTGAGGGAGCTTGCCAAAGTTCTGAAGTCCCGAAATAATTTGAGATTGTTCATCACCAGGAAGAGAATTTGGTTCGTTGATCGTTGGGAGATACATGTCAGCAGACCGTGAGTTCAGGAGGGAGAAAAGTTTGAGATTTGAAATCCCTGAAGTTCGGAGAGCCAGAGAGCCGCAGTGAATTTTGATCATCAGATACAAAGGGATACGTGGCGATGGATCGTGAGCTCTGGAGAAATCACTTCGAGAATTTTAGTTTGAGATTTGAAATTCCCAAGGCCCAGAGAGCCGGAGATCCGAAATTTAGAAGTTGTGTCACATCGGGAGACCACATCAGCAAGGACATGTGGCAGACCATGTCAGAAAAGACACGTGGCACATTCATATAATGACAAGTGTCAAGCTAAAATCAGAATTTCAGATACGTGCAAATCAAAAATCTGAGTGACATGTGGCAGACACTCGGCTCGTGCCATGTCATCAATTGACATAATCAAGTTACGTCACTCTGGGAGTTTTACTTCGGGAGTTTCACCACCAGTAGATTCCTAAAGTCACGAAGTCCCGAACGCCGAAGTCCCGAAGTGAACATAAGTCATCCAATCTGAAGATCACTTTGGGTGCATTCTCAACCGTTGATCAAAGTACAGTGGAAGGATAGCATAAGTAGAATAGTCGAAGTGCTAAAGTAAATGGTGGCCATCCATCACAATGCTTGATAAAGTCCTAGCCGATGGATTAAGCAGTGAAAGGATAAGTGTAAACCATTTGATCTGTTCAGAACAGTGTCTGCAGATCATCGACTCTGAAAGATTGACGTACAGAAGAAACAAGAGTTTGAGAATTGAAAGTCCCGAAGGCCAAACTCGCGGAGGAGATCCTGATCGTAGATTCAGGGAGACATGTGTCAATAGATCTTCCACTCTGGAAGATTGTCATATGGAAAAAGCGAGATTTGAGAGTTGAAACTCCTGAAGACCGGAAGGCCGAAATCAATCGTATTCGTTGATTTGGAAGCTATGTGTCGACAGATTGTGGAAATCTGGGATCGCACGTGGAAGGAGGAAAGGAAGGCAGATAGCAGTCATTGATAGAGTGGAATCATCAAGGGATTGAAGATCAACGGTCATGCTCAATTGTGGGTCCAGAACATGCTCGGGTCTTAATTTTTCTTGAGCGGGCCGTAATCAAAACCACGGTTTTGGAGAAATAACACATGGAGGCTCGAGGCAAATTATGGGGCGAAACATAGTTTGATTCAAACCACCTTTGGACATGCCCGCAATCGCGTGGACACATGAGATCATCTCCCAAGTTCATATGAAGAATGGAGCTAGTGCCCGCTATGCGTGAGTTCGGAAGTCGAGAGAGTCAGGGTTGGCTCACATCCAAACATGCGAAACGTGAAGGCCCCAAGTGCTTGGCCCCAAGTCACAACCAGTGGTCATGTGAAGGAAGGGGCTTAGAACCAAAGAAGCCAAAATGACTGGTTGTAACTGACAGAGGAGACGAAGAGTTGCGATTGCCGGAGAAGCCAGAGGATCTTTGGATAATGGCTATTGATGATGAACAAATTCAGTATAACCGCCAGAGAAGAGGAAGAGTTGTGATGATGATCAGGCATAGGACTCGGAGTGAGAAATATATGCAGAAAAAAGAAGTGAGTGTGCTACTCTCCATAGCTAGGCATGTGGGTAGAAGGAGATGCAGTGCATGGACTATAGTGAATATCAGAGGCGAAACGTATAGTATGAAGAGGCAGCATAGAGCATAAAAGGCAGAATAGAAGTTGAATAGAGTAGTGTTTTGTGCAGGAAGAAAAAGAGCAGAGAATAGAAGAAGAAAGAGGCACAAGCGGAATAAAGCATAGAAACTGAAGAAGGTAGAGGAGACATGGAGTTGTAATAAACCATATCAGAGACAGAGCAAGTAAGTAAATTTTTGTAAGATTCAATCAGGGTGGTAGGGTGGTGCTAGGGAGGATTGTATTCCTCTAACTTCTAGTGGGTGCTAAAAGATTTTATGGGAGTTGGTGCTTCCATCTAGTAGGTGCTAGAGAAACATGAGAGTTGGTGCTCTCTGCAAGTTGTAGCTTTCTATTAGAGGTTGTAGCCTCATATTTGAGTTGGTGCTCAAAGAATATGATGTACATGAAGGTTGGAGCTTGATTGGCATCTGAAGAAGAAGAGGTTTTCTCCCTTTATGGGTTTCCTCATGAAAATTTGTGTCTCTGTGTATTCTGTGTGATTCATCAAATATTGTATATCTATGCATTCTAAGTTATCAGTAACACATTACATAATAATTTAGAAAGATTCAGAAAAGAAAAAGAAAAGTTTTAAGCTTATATTATAACTAATTCACACCCGCCCCCCTCTCAGTTATATTTACAACAGTTTTTATGAGTGGAATGGAGAGAGTTGAAGGGTAATAAAATGGTTTATGAAATGGAATGGTTGAAGGACATGGATGAAAGATATTAATAATGGATGATGGACAAAAATAATCGATGGTGGATATGAGGAGGTGAGAAATGATGGATTTGTTGACGAAGTAATTTGTTTGTTGAATTATGGTCTATTAGGTTTTCTTGAAAAATTATTCACCAAACGATTTATGCTTCAAAGAATTGATTTTCTCATGAAGGTATGAAATCTAATATTTGAGATAAACCTTTAAATAGAATTTTTTTATAGGTTGAATTTCTTCCTTAATTTTTTTGAAGTCTAATTTGTATCAATATTGTTTAAAACTTGAAGGATTTAATGGTATGCTAAGATATATTCATCTATATTAGATCAGTATATTTTTTTTCATTTATCTCGATGCTTTCGGAGTGGAAAAAATTGGAGGAACTAGCTTGAAGGGTCATTTTAGTGGCAGGTCCCAGTTTGGAAAATTGGGGTCCGAAACCTTCCGGAGACATTTTGAGGAATTAAATGGAATTTTTAGGGGTTTTATTGTACAGAAATTGTTCCAAAATCTTTGACAATGTTCTACACTTCGATAACTTACCAACGGTGCAAATCGTTCATCAATTAGAGTTGGTATGAAAAAGTTATGCCTCTCGCAATTTGACTTATTGTGTTGACCATCATCGTGCGATAGGATGCCACGTCAGCCCCCATTACTCGTGCATATGAGGATAGCCAAGTGATTATTTTCAAGAAGATTCTAGAAGGTTCAAAATCCTACCACAATTGAGGGTTGAGGAAGTCAAAAACCTACCCCTAGATGGCTATCAGGCTATGTTAAATATCGGGCCACTAGGAGAAGAAGGGGTTCCATTCTTTTGCATTGTATCTTGTTCAATAGTTGAGAAAAACATGTGAGTGGTACTTTGTAAGCATGAAAGAGGAGGAGAGATTTTGCAGAAGCCAAAGAGGGCACAGGTCAAAGGCAACTCCATAGAGAGTGCTTCTTTCTTTATACTTGCATCATTTCTATACCAGAGAAAAGAGAACAGAGCAACCTCACCTTATAGTTGGATTTTCTCTTGTATTAGGTTTCCAATATCATATATTGTCTTTATTTGTGGATGGTGTGATTGTATTTTACTATTCTCTATTTTCTACATTTTATCTATTTCATTCATAAGCAGAAAATCAGTAACTAAATATTATGGAGATCCGACAAAGGAAAAAAAAAAAAAAAACCTTAATAGTAAAGATTTTCTATATTTTATTAGATTTGTTGTGATGAATTATTCCAATGGAATATCCATGGTAGTTTACAGATCATACCGGTATCAGAGCAGGTTTTTCTTTTGGGTATTTGTGGGAAGTTGCAAGATCTAGAAATCATCTTAAAGAGAAGTCGCAGAAACCCTAGCCATGGCGGACAAGTATGTTCATAATAACCCTCGAGATACAGCATAAGAGAGATTTGAGTAGTTGGAAGCACAAGTGGTCGACATCAGTCACAATATGAACCTCCTCATGATGGCTCTAGAAAGAAAGCTTGGACTGTTCGAAGATGATGGAGGCTCTAAATCAAGGATCATATCGGAGGGGAAATCGAGAGATGGGGAAGACTCGGGAAAGGAGTCACAGGAAGAATCTAGGATAGAGCAGTCGAGTTTGAGTGTCGTTAACCCTTCACGGTCCCTATTTAATATGGAATTGAAAGTGGACATAAACCCATACCAAGGTGAGATCGATGCATTAAAATATGGTAGATGAAGGGTAGAATATTTCATTTGCTAGATTGAAATTAGAGGGCCATGATTTAACCTGGTGGGAAAGCCACATAGAAACACTTAGGTCAAAGGGTGATCTGCCAGCAACTAGGCGGGAGGAATTTAAAACCCTCATCAAGTCCCAATTCTACCCTATCGGGTATGTAGAGGACCAATGGATCCAGTGGCACTACTTCAGGAAAACGCAGTAACAGAGTGTACAAGAGTACACCACTAAGTTCATAAAGATGGAAACCATGTTGGGTATCTCTCCCAATAACCCAGATGTACTCCTCAAGTATCTGGGGGGTTTACACAATCATCTACCAAATAAAGTGATGCTCTTCAAGCCAAAGACAGTGGATGAGGCATGTGTACAGGCACAGTACCTGGAAAACATAAGCCAAAAGAAAGGGAAGCCAAGTGGTTTGAAGAAGAAAGAGCATCAGGAACCTTCCAAGGAGGGTAAGAAGAAGTGGAAAGGGCAAAAAGATAAGAATATGGAAGCTACTACACAATAGTTCAAATATCCCAACAACCATAGAAATCATTGCAACATCTATGGCCACACCGAATAAAAATGTTGAAAACTACATCCAAAGCTAAACCTGAAGAACCGCAAGAAGGACAGAAAGAAAAAGAACCTTTTATCCAAAAATTCAAGCAATCAGGTTGAAAGTAGCTCGAATGTGGATGAAAATATTATCTACGCATATGTGCAGAAGGAGGTGAAACTAAGTATCCTTCGTCACCATGAAGAGAAGGAGATGAACAAGTTATTCCACATCAAGATTCAGATCAAAAAGACCAACATAGATGATATGTTTGACTCTAATTCACAAGCTAATCTCATAGCAAAGGATATGGTCAACAAGCTTGGATTGGAGGTTCACAATCATCCTAGCCCATATTCATTAGGCTGGGTATAAGGATGCAGAGATAAGGGTAACGAAACAGTGTAAGGTTAAATTTGATAGAAGTGTTGATTTTATTGATGAAGTGGAATTGGATGTAGTAACCCTTGATGTATGTGGAGTAGTGTTTGGAATCCCCTACATGTACATGACGGATGCAATATTCATGCGAAGAGCCAAATAGTATTGATTGATCAAGGATGGGTGTTACACATTATTTTCTTCACCCATATGACCATTAATAATGTAAACCTATCCTTTGTCTTTAAAGGGATCAATGGCCTTAATCCCTGAAGAAAGATGAAGATGAATTTTCCCAGAAAGATGAAAATTATATTTTTCGTTGTCAAAAACCTTATAAAAAGGGATCATCGCATCTTTCTTAGTATTAAGAGTGCGACGATCTAGGATCATTGCAGGTTGCACCACAGTGGCTTGCGATGTCGTCACAGTTTTCTCAGTGTTAAGGGTGCGACAATTTTCGTACGAAGGAAAAAGAGGAATTTCTCGAAAGTTCTAGAATAGAAGCTTCTAGAGTGAGGTGGCCTCCGATCTGTTTGGATCTGAGTCACATCCCTATTCTCATGGGATGATTGTAAAATAATCACCCTATCCTTTTCAGCTTATAAAAGAAGAAGATTTCTCACAGGGAAAGTTAGCTTGGAGATTGGAAAAGTTGGAAAGTTCTTGAGTTTTGTAGCTTGGAGTTTTTGGAGCTTGTTGTTACCCATGATTTTGGTCATCATGATGATGTATTGATGATGGTGTACTCAAGCTCTTCATAAGAACTTTCTCCTGAGAAAAAATTATTTTCATCTCTTCCAGAAAACTCATTTTTGAAGACTGTTCGCAGGCTACTAGTATATTTTCCTGCGAGAATGCATGATTCTCGCATGCTGCCTTAAGCCAGGGTGCGAGAAGTTCGCACTGTGTTGAACTGCTAGGGTGCGAACTCTTTCTAAAGCAAGGAAAAAGATGAATTCTCAATGCTTCTAGAAGGGAATATTCTAGAAGGATGAGATGGCATTTGAATGGTTATCCTAGTACTGGATTCCCTGATATTTTGGGATCATTCTTATCCAAGTAACTAATTCATTCTCTCCTATATATTGAGGTAATTCTCATGGAAAAGGTTAAGCAAGGTTAAGCAAGATTCATTGGATAACTGGTGAAAGAATTGTGTGAAGGATTGAAGCTTAAACCGCAGGCTAGGAAACTCCAGCAAGGATATCATAAGGGTTTTGATCTTCTTCATGCAAGTGAGCAAGTGTGTGTGTCGGAGCCAAGGGCCATCGAAAGGAAGTTTGTGACATCAAGGCTCAGGTTGTAATCTTTACTTTCCATTAATATGACACAGTAATATGTCCCTTTCCCATAAAGCTATTTCCACTTTATTGTATAATTCCTTGATCATATACATAGATTAACCGTTGAATAGATTGTGTTTTCTTCACTTTGGTTGGTTTGTGTTGTCTTGGTCTTGGCTGCACGAGAGCACTGAACCAAAGTGGGAGCAACAAAGACCATAAGAAGTGATAATAAGGTATGTTATTAGTTCTTTCCTCCTATTTAATTCAATGGTCAAAATCTAGGGAAAGAGTCATGTTCTATCTTGTTTTGTTCTAGATCCAGGTGGATCTAGGGAGATCGGTTAGTGTTCGCACCTACGGATTTATCCAATAACAAAATTGGCAACTCCACTGGGGAACAATTCCATTTTCTTTGTGGCTTTTGGTGTTTTTCTGTGGCCATTTTCTTTGGTTTTACTTTTCTCCTGTCCTATCAATCTCTGAGTCTTCAGGATATCCTGATAGACCTTCTGGGTCCAGAAGCCTTTTTCAATTTTGCTTCATTTTTCAAATTTTTTATTATGTTCAGGCATTCTCGCACTGTACTTCATTACAGCCTATGAGAATAGGTAGAGTTCGCATGCTGCCTTTAGGTTTCGGTGCGAGGTTCTCGCACCCTACTCAAGGGTCACCTGCGAGAATCAATGATTCTCGCACTGTGTAATATTGCCTGCTTGCGAACATCATTTTTCAAAAGTTTGGATTTGAGTTTTGGTATTTTCAACTGCCCAGATCAGTTTGATTGCCTCATAAGAGTTTCTTGAACCACTGATTGATATCTTTCTTGTCTTTCTTTGCATGCATGAACAGTCTTAGGATTTCAAGGCTCTTCTTGACACTTTTGTGTCTTGACTTTCGTTTCTTGACTTTTCTTGGCAAAATAATTCTCTCTGACTTCATAATCTTAGTGTGTTTGATTAGTTAAGAACCAGTGATTGGTTGAAAGTTGAGTACTTGGTTTTTCTCATTTGCTTATTGGTTTGAAAGATCATTTTCTTTTGCATTTGAAAAGACTCTTTTGGTTTGCTCTTTATTTTTGTTTTCATTGAAAGAGTTGATTGGGTTTGTAATTGCTTATTCATTTGGTTTTTGATTTTTTGTACTCTCGTTGTCATAGTGTGGGTCCTTTTTGAAAAGTGAACAAAAAGTTTTTCTTTCAAAAAATTATTTTCGTTTTAGAAAACATTGAAAATCAAATTATTGAGATTGTTGAAGTATTTGAAAAAGACACAATAGAGAATTGTCAGTGGATAAGTGATTGTTTACATTTGCATTTTAAAGGAAATTTTGCATGGTAGTTCAAGGTTGATCTGGAAAACTTTCTCTCTCTCCGATACATAGGATTCATTGAACGAAAAGTGATATATTTCATTCTCATCCTTGCATTGTTGGGTCAGAGTCATACAACATAAGTTTCACCTCTGTTTCCTTTGAGTAAACAACAGCTCTTAATAACATTGTGTAATCATAAAATTTATCTAGTAACTCTTTTCTAGGGCTATCTTACACCAACATTTAGCTAGGCTAGCGCTTTGGAGTAGGAAGAGAGATACACTCTCCAAAAGCACAAAACACACAATAGCATCTTGTGTTAGGGAGTGATAAATTCCATTTGCAACATCTTTTCCTGGGAAGCCCTTCTTACACAAGGGTCAAACACTAGGTCGCATTGATATTGGCAGAGTTACTCAGCCTGCTTTGTTGCTATCAGTGTAGAGATTGCATGTATTACGGGGATCACTCAGAGGTATACCCACAATGATGAGTGGAAGCCTTTTGAGTTGATTGCGGGCTAGATACCCTACCCTTGCGTGTGGATCGGACTGTCGACTGTTCCCCCAGGTTTTATTGTTGTTGGTGGTGACCTTAGTGGCCTATCTTTCTAGGTTCTTCCCCGAGGTGACTGTGGAGGGGAAAGTCTTCACGGTACCTGGAATTGACGTTGACCAAACTCACTCGGGCTCCTTGGAGGGTATACCCACGATTATGTGTGGGATCTTGCACCAGGGTGTAAGTCCGTTAAGCAGGTCGTCAGCGTAACTTTTCCACCCAAGCCCCACCCCTTCTCGTCTTGTTGTTGCGACGTTGGATTTCATCACCAACTAGTGGCTTCGAAATTAGAAGGTCTTGTTTGTTTGGTGTTGCTTCCTAGATTTTGTTTACTAGCGCGTCTTGTTTGTTTATCAAAGTTGACCATAAGATTTTCTTCGCGAAGTTTGTCACTCGTTTACAATAGCTCCTCCACGTCGTTCACTTAGATTGCAAGGTTTATCTCCAGAGCATCTGGACGGTTCTCAACCCTTTCCTACAGGTACACCTGAGGGCTCTCCTCGGAAAAGTGAAGCCACAGTCGTCACCACACCACAAGTGGAACGAACTGACTCTCTAGAACCTTTCTGAATTACCAATACTCGAGAGGATTTTTGACTTCACCCTGGTTCTGAGCGACCATTTATGCGACTAAATTCTTCTGGAGAATTAGTTGTTACATCTTCTGGATCACCCATTGGGCCTTTTCCCGGCGTAGAAGGCCAAGATCCTTTTTGGTCTACAGGTGTTTTTCGAAGGGACCTTTTTGGTCCTGGTTCACCTGTGGTCTCCGAAATCAACCCTCCGGTGTTTTCTGAGACAGAGACTGTACCGTTGAATACCACTTATCACTTTACTGTCCCTGCCAAAATGGCCCATCTCACGAATACTACGAGTGTCCCAACCGGGTTCACTGTAGCTGGTCTTGCTCCTATAAACACCCAGCGAACGCCCAATGTCACTCCGACACTACCACCCAGATACCATGCATTGAATGCTTCTATTCCAACACCTCCGCAAACCCCATCCGGTTCTCCAGGTGGTCCTTCTTTTCCCGGGCACCCTATTCCCGGTTTTATTCCGACACTCCCTCAATTTCCTTCTGGAAGACCTTTCTTATCTTCCACTGGAAATCCTAATCCTAGTGGCACTATCTCGTCCATTACACCAAACTTGCAGATTCCCGTGGGTGGGCAAGGTGGTATGATTCAACTTCCTCTTACCGGACACATTCCAATTACTACACTACCTTCGATTGGGACACAACTTCCAGTTGGAACTCCGCCTACGATAGGGGTACCAACCCCACCTTTTGGACAAAATATACCTCCCTCTTTGGCCCAGTATTGGAATTAGATGATACAAAATTCGCCTCAAACGACTGGGGGGAAGCAGTTGCCTGTCCCTACTATAGGACAACCATATCCAGGTATACCCAATCCTATTTGGGGTATGAATGCTCAAACTCATGTCCCCGCTCAAGGTTACAATCCCTTGAGCTACTATCATCTCCAACCACCACCAAATCTACCTGGGTCTTCCCATTATGCGCAGACTGCTTATGGTCCTACTGGTTTGCCGAAAGGGCTTCCACCTCAAAGCCACCAGTACCCGCAGGTGAATCGACAGTTACCTTTTCTCGCTACTTTGGATTTGCCAGATTTGTCTAGGATTTTAAATGATCCTCTTCATCACTCTCCCCAATGGCCTGTTATTCCCGCCAAGCTTCCATCAGACATTCCTAAATTCGATGGCAAAGTGGGAGAGGACCCAAACAATCACGTTATGACTTTTCACCTATGGTGCTCATCCAACTCATTGATGGATGACTCTATTCGTTTACGTCTTTTTCAACGAACCCTTACAAGTTCTACTGCGAAGTGGTATATTGAATTGCCACGTGGTTTCTTCTCTGACTTTAATACCCTCTCTATGGCTTTCCTTACGCATTACCAGTTATCGATCTGTTATGATACTAGGACTGAGATTTTGACTTCCTTCAAACAGAACAAAGGCACTCATATATCTGATCACATCCATGAGTGGTGAAGGAGATGACGTCTCATTAAACTTGAGCTCCCCGATCAGTTACTGACAGAATGGTTTAAAAAATCCTTTGTGAACGAAATCGGTAAGGAGATTTCCATGGGTGGCGTAGTCACGAAAGAGCAGGCTATAAGTCGTGTTCAATATCTTGATCTCGATTATTCACAAACGGGAACTCTTTATGATTTACTACCTGATTTACCTCGTCCTAATGCTTCCAACACTTCAACTACGCCAGCTGCCTCGCATGCGGCTGATGGTGTGATTGGTAATGCTCAAACTCAATCACATTATGTTTCAAGCACAAACCCTAAATCTTCTTCTTCTAATGTTCAAAATGCTCTGTCTCCTGCCACTCCTACCGGAAAAAATTCTGAGGTAAATGATGTCCAATCTACCCCAGCTGGTAAAAACAAATCTAAAAACGGGAGAGGTAAGAATAAGGAGGGAAAAAATAATAATCAAACAGAGCAACCTAAAACTACTCCTGTTGATGACCGGGATAAGCGCAAACCCTGATACCCTTGCCTTATCTGTGGTGATGATCACTACACAAAGGATTTTCCACGACGTGCCGAGGTCACTAAGTTCCTTCAGGGAGCCCCGAAACCCCCTGCACCGGCTGTCTTGTCCCAACCCTTCCCGTCTCAACAACAGGTTCAGTTGGTCATCCATGACCAACCATCCTCTTCTACTACATCATATGTTTTGATGTGTACTGGTGATTCTAAGAAGAACAACGTTTCACTCATGACTCGAGCCAAAGATTATTCTCCGTCTAAGGAGAAGGTTGACGATTTACCTCCTTCTTTGGTACAACCCTCTCCAGCGAATCCACCTACCAACAGTCCTCTTCGTCTCGAACGATCGAACCTCGACACAGTTCTGCGACCCCCCCCTAAGGGTGTCGTTCGAAAATCAAATTTCAATCCTCATGCTCGTGCAGCCCAGAACTACAGCATTGTTGAAGATCTGGCTCAAGCACCTTCTGCGATGTCAGCCCTTGAAGTCCTTCAAACTTGTCCTGCACAACGGAAGGCACTGTTGAAAGATATAGGTGGAATTGACCCGACATATATGAATTTAATAGTCTTTGACTTGGAAGATCACAATCCAAGGTTACCCCCTCAACTCGCGTTTCAAATACAAGTGGTTGTCTCCAAAAAAAACATTTGTCGCACTGTTATCGACGAGGGTGCCTCGACTTGTGTTATGTCTCTTGCTTGTTGGAAATCCATTGGCTCTCCTCCTTTGAATGAATCCCAGAACACTCTTAAAGCCTTCAATGGCTCTGGTTTTAAGCCTTACAGTGTTCTTCCTTCGTTTCCCATCACGTTAGAAGTTAAAATGGTCCAAGTCGAAGTGGAAGTCTTTGACGCTCCCCTTGATTATAATCTTCTACTTGGCCGCAGCTGGATCGATTCCATGTGTGTCGTTGTGTCAACACTTTTCCGTGTAGTACGTTTCCCTCATCAAGGAAAGGTTGTTACCGTTGACCAACTTGTCTTCTTCAATTCCGATACCCATACTGGCAATGTGTCGTTTATTGCTAAAACCCCACCAGGTTATGAGAATGTTGGTGTAGGCCTTTTAAAAGACTCTTCGTTAATGGGTACTTTCCCCATTCCACCGCTTGATGTTCCACGCCGGTAAGTTGCTTCTATCAACATGATTTCCACCGTGCCTCACAAACTTCCTGCGTCTTCCGACCCTTGGATAGTCCCTGACTTTGGAGATCATTTTCGTTTCGGCGACGCAATGTCGTTAAGTCCGGTTGAATCCGCCTATCAGGGCATTCAATTGGCAACACCTTCTACCCCCTCTCTTGATGAGTTGTCTCCCGATCCTTTTCGTGTTATTTTTCCCACTGACGAGATGATCATGTCCGTCTTGGAGGACACCCCTTGGGACGATGGGTATCATCATTCCATCCTTTTTCTAGAATAACACACTCTTGAGAAATACCAATGGATTTTGACTCCGTCGACCGTTGTTGTCATCTCGATGGTTCCCGCGACTACACACGATGTGTTTTCTGAAGGGAACTTAAGTAATATCTCGCCCATGATTCCCATTGACATATCCATTAAACCTGGGATTGTCGAAAATGTCCATATTGGAGCTTCGTGTTCTTCTGACGAAATTGTCACCTATACGTCTCTATTCAAATAATTTTGTGACATCTTCGCCTGGAGCTACGAAGAGATTCCAGGCATCGATCCTGCAATTGTTGTACATGAGATAAAGACATACCCCGACGCTAAACCCGTCCGGCAATGCCTTCGTCCAGTTCACCCATGTAAAGCGGCTGCTATCAAACTCGAAGTTGAGAAACTTCTGAAAGCCGGCTTTATTTATCCGGTGGCTCTTACAGAATGGGTTTCCAATCCTGTCCCGATTGATAAGAAAGGTGGCAGTATTCGTGTATGTGTTGATTATAGGGATATTAACAAAGCTTGTCCAAAAGACAATTTTCCAACCCCTTCTGTCGACCAGATTGTCGATGACTGTGTCGGAAGTGAAATTTTCTCTCTCATGGATGGTTTCTCTGGCTATAATCAAATTAACATTGCTCCTGAGGATCAACATAAGACTGCTTTTATTTGTCCTTGGGGTACTTTTACCTATCAGAAACTCCCTTTCGGTCTTAAGAATGCGGGCGCAACTTTTCAACGCGCTATGTCTTATGCTTTTCATGATATCAAGCACATCGTTCAACCCTATTTGGACGATTTACCCGCTCATTCTATGTGCAGAGTCGATCACCCTATCCACCTCCGAGCCATTTTCGTTCGCTGTCGATTCTATCATATACGTTTAAATCCTCATAAGTGTGTTTTTGTGTAGAATCCGACCATCTTCTAGGTTTTATTGTTTCGCGTCAAGGGATCCAGGTGGATCCTATTAAGGTTGAGGCGATCCTTAATCTCCCTCCTCCTTCTACACTGAGCCAGTTGCAAAGTTTGCAGGGGAAAGCAAACTTTCGTCGTCGTTTTATCCCTAATTACGCCGAGATCACTCGTGGTTTTACACGGCTACTAAAGAAAGATTCAGAGTTCGTTTGGGACACTATTGCCAACAATGCTTTTGAAGCTTTGAAGTTGTCCCTAACGCGAGCTCTGCTTCTCTTTCCTCCCGATTACAGTCGCGATTATTTCCTTTATCTTGCTGCCTCAGAGTACACTATTGGCATGGTTCTCGTTCAAGAGGATGATTCCCACGATGAACATGTTATTTACTACTTGAGTCGAAGTCTCACACCAACTGAAATCAAGTATCAACATGTCAAAAAATTGGCCTTGGCTGCCGTTCAAGTTGTCCAACGCTTTTGGCACTATATCCTCTCACGCAAGACTACGGTGATTTCTCATTGTAACCCTATGCAACATATTTTGACACGTCAATTGCTAGGGGGAAAATACTCCAAATGGATTGTGATACTCCAAGAGTTTGACTTGGAATTCGATTGCGCCAAGTCTAAGAAGTCCTTAGTTTTTGCTAAGTTGATACGCGATTTTCCTCATTCTGCAACGGAAAATGTAGCAGTTGATTCATTACCCGATAAATCTCTTTTCCTTATTAGCACTGATGATATTTGGTATGGGGATATCATTATATATCTCCAAACCCAGACTTTTCGGCCTACTTTGTCTAGTACTGAACGACGTCGCATACGCTATCAAGCTCGTCAATACATTATCCTCCTGGATACTCTTTACCGTCGGGGAATTGACTCTGTTTTTCAACGTTGTCTAACATTCGACGAAGCCGAGAAAGATCTGAATGACTGCCATTCCGGAGCATGTGGTGGTCATATGTATGGGTATGCTAATGCCCAGAAGATATTACGCGCAGGGTATTTTTGGCCTTCTTTTTTTAACGACTGCATTACTGTCGTTCAGAAATGCCATGCCTGCCAGACCTACAATCAGAAAATTCGGTCACATCCTGCTCCTCTTCATCTTGTGGTCTCAGTTGGTCCTTTTGCCAAATGGGGTATCAATTTCATGACATGTCACCCTCACTCAGTCGAGGGGCATGGTTACATCATTGTAGTCGTTGATTAATTTATGAAATGGGCCGAGGCGATGCCGACATTCGACAATACTGGAAAGACTACAGCCTTGTTTCTTTTTAATCACGTCATAGCTCATTTTTTTGTTCCCCAAGATATCGTCACTGATTACGGTAGCCACTTTAGGAATTTTATGATGTCTGAACTTACGGAAAAGTTGGGTCTTCGCCATGATAACTCAACACCCTATTATCCACAAGCTAATGGTCAAGTCGAAGCGATTAACAAAGTTCTCATAACTATGCTTCGACGAATGATAGGGATTCATAAAACAAGTTGGCACACAATGTTGTTTTCGGCATTGTGGGCATACCGAACATCTGTCAAGTCTGCTACTGAGTTTACGCCTTTTCGGTTAGTCTATGGTGTGGAATCCATTCTTCCTATAGAATGCAAGATACCCTCTATAAAGCTAGTTGTTGAACTCCTACCCAACACTTCTGCTGAAGAAGAACGTCAATTGTATCTTATGCGATTAGATGAAACTCGACGTGGTGCCACCCTAGTCATAGAAGCTCAGAAAAAGCGTGTCAAGGCCCAATACAACAAGAATGTCAAGCCTCATGTTTTTTCCGAAAGTGATCTTGTTCTTCTCTATGAACAGGATCGAGATGTGTTAGGAGATGGAAAATTCAAACCCATGTGGTGAGGACCTTATATTGTTCGTTGAGTTTTGGAAAAGGGAGCATATGAGTTGGTAGATTATGATGGTATCCCTTTGAGTGAACCCAGGAATGGTTTGTACTTGAAGAAGTACTATGCATAAATCATCTGTGCACAAGTACTTGTATTTTAATGTATCATACTTTGTGTTTGCTACTATAGCTTTCTTTTGTCGTTATCTGGTCTCTGCCCTTATGTGACGTTGTGTTTGATTTCCAGATGTCGGAGTCTTCGCTACCCTATAGTGGCTTCGTTGATGGTGCTAGCCGTAGTACTCGGAACCTTGCTTCCACTGCGTGGGCAATCTATGCCCCAACAAACGAACTTGTATCTTTACGAGGTGTGTGCCTCGGTCGTGCGACCAACAACATTGCAAAGTATAGCGTCGTTATTGAATTATTGGTTGATGTTATCTCGCTCGGAATTCGTCATTTGGTTGTGCGACTTGATTCGCAGCTTGTAGTACTACAGTTAAGTAATATCTACTCTATTCGAAGTCCTACTTTGTTACGGGTGTATTTACAAATTCGCCTCTTGGAACGTTATTTTGATCACATTGAATATCAACATATTCCTAGATGTCTAAATACATTAACAGATGCATTGGCTAATTATGTATTGGACAGACATTTGAATCATTTATGAATCAAACACATCGAAATTCACACAATATAAAGCAAACCGGTAGAAGTCGTCTGTATATATAACGATCAAAAGAGTTTTTTACAAAAGTTTGTCTGAAGACCAAAATGTCAAAAATTGAAGCTTATAGCTTCTACAAAGTGACGTCATGGATGACGTTCACGATAACACACGACTGCCCTAGCAACCCTATGGAGTAGTCGACTCATAGATGTTGATACCCCTACAGTATGATGTTGATCGCGTCATGGAACCTCTTCCAGAGCCATGTCTGGAATGTCTGCAGTCAGGCCCTCTAGATTCTGTTCCACCACTTGATAATCCTCAGCATATTGTGGTGTTGACGCTACCTCTCCTCGCCGCTGGATGGGAGAAGTGCCGGGAGGTCTGTAAGGTCCAACATCTATGTTATCAACAAACATTTTTGTATTAGTCTTTAACGAACATATAAAACAAAAACATTTGAATATGATAAAAATTCAAAAACATTTAAAAAGAGAAAATGTGTGTACTTCTTACCAAGGTCCCCCCACTGAGCATCCTCTGGTAATACCAAATCCGGATCTCCTCGAAAATCCAGCCCAGCATAAGCGTATTCATCAACCATCAACATCTGTGGTTGAAGCCAGTCAAAGAAAGTATCATCACATCTGATGATCGGTCCTGCTACGTGTCGGGCCATGAGCTGACACCATCTCAGCATCTGCGGATCCCTAGGAGCTGGTAAATTCCACTCCACCTGTAGCCTCGGTAATGGGACTCGCTCAAGGAAGAAGGATACCAGCAAAGATCTATACCCAAATTGCTTCAGGTCACCTCGCCTACATTTGGTCAATTGCTTTTTTATACTACGCAGCACAGCATCTGCCCAATTAAACACTCGAGGCTCAGTACACTCAATAGCGTACTGGAAGTAGATCTATAATGCCATGTGAGGATCAGAACTCCCAGCCATCCAAGCTATAGTAAAAAGGATAGTACGGAGGGTCAAATCTCGTACCCCCCAAATCGCTACTTTTCCTTTCTTTCTCTCAGCCTCGGGAATGCAGTGTAAATTGCAGTACTCACTCATCTTTAGCCCACCACCTCTACTACCTGTCAGGCTCACATAGTACCCCCGCTGTGACAAACCAGTCAAAAATTAAATGTCCTCAACGTCTAAGGACAGTGTGTGGACCCCCACACAAAACACCTGCTGATCAGGGTCCCACATACGCACCAGGTACTCTAATAGTCTGACTTGGGCCCTCATGCCCGGGATGCGAAAGTACTTCAAGAGCCCACAGTATCTTAAAGTAGCTATGGTAGGTGGATGATTTTCGGCCATTGCATTATCCTCTTCATGTTCCCTTTCGCGCCACTCAAGCACCATGGCGATGGCCAATTATCTGCATAAGGAACACAATAAGAGGATTAATAACTTTTTTCATGCTTTGGATCTTTTATATTGGGTAAAAATTTAAAAAAAAATTGGGCTTTGCGGTTCTCGCAGGTGCCCTATGTGCACAGTGCGAGAACCTCGCAGGTGGCTTTAGGCTCACCTGCGAGAATGCATCATTCTCGCAGGCCCCGTATAGCCTGCCTGCGAGAATGGCAGCGCGCATGTAGGGCTTGGAAAAACAACTTAAAACTGAGAATTTAACCAATGAAATTACAAATTTAAACCATGAAAATGTCAAGGACGAAGAGCCTACCTTAATGTCGCAGACGGCTCGCTGAATGGTCTCTCATAGCTCCCGCAAATTGACTCCAAACTTGGAGGGTAAAAGAGGGGTTTTTTGAGCTCAATAGTGGAAATGTAAAAATGGTGTGGTAAAAAAGAGTATTTACTCATTTTATTTACTTTTACTATATCATTTTGGTTTTTTATGATTATTTATCGATTAAACCCTAATCCCTAATGTCATGTTGAGTGTAATTCTTGCAGGCATGATGATTTTGATGATCAAATACAGGGATACGGACATGTTTTTCTTTGTTATCGCATGTTTTTGATTGTTTTTTATGGTTTTTACATAAAACCTCGAGCGTCGTTTTCGTCCTTTCTTGCGCTCGTAAATACATGAGAACGAGATCGAGCGTACTTTTATCACTTTTTCGGGCTCAACAAGGTTATACGAAAAAGGAACCCCCCTGGAGTCCTCTTTAAGCTCTTTTCAGACTCTCTAAACATGTAAAGATCGTCGAGCAACCTTGCTATTTTCACGCTCGATAAAGTATTTGAAGTAAGCGTCTGGTGAGCGATAATTTATCTCTTTTTCGGTCTCATTTAGACTATTTTATGAAAAATGAACTGAGAGAGTTCTCTTTTAAGTGTTTTTCCAAACTCTATAATCTTGAAAAACCCTCGAGTTTTCTATCTCTGGACTCGTTAAACAAACATTGACAGACTCGTAATGGGACCGAACCACTCCTTCTTAGGGTTCGTTAAACATACTCCGAGAGACTCGTCCAAAGGATGAGCTTACATCAACAAGCATATGTTATCGTCCTCAAGCTTGCATAAAAATAAAGAGGTACTCACCATAAATGGTGGGGGAAAATTTGGGAAAGGGATATGTTTTCATCTTCGTATTGATTGGCAGTAAGTGTCGCTCTTGAACATGACACCCCCTATTCATCATTTGAAGCCGGTTTGGGAATCCATTTGTCTCTCATTCAATTTGCTACAAGGTCATTCCATGTGTCGTCTTTGAGTCAATGCTGCCAAATCATTAGTCGTGTCATTCATATGTTCAAGAGAAGTCCATCTGAAACCTATATTGAGTCAGCCATCTGCAGTTATCCATTCTCTCTGTGTCGGCCTTCCCTGTGTCCAGTCCAATTCACATCATACTCTGTTTCACCTTCAAAATCTGTTCCTCATTTCGTGTCATTGATGGGGGATACATCAAGGCCCTCCTGTGACGAGTTTTGTTCCATCGACTCCAGCTCATTATCTGGAATCAAGACTTAGAAATTATTTGGTACCTTGGAGCTTGCATGCCTCAATGGTAGGTTTCCTCTCTTTCAAAAGTGGGTTTACATCATTGACCCCTGATCGAAAGATTCCATCGGATGTTCTACTTCAACTCATTTATTCACACTCGATGGATTGTACTATGGTACCTTGGGAGTCATTGACATCAATGGTGATTTCCCTCGCACTTGTTAACGGTTTCATCAATGACCGGTATTCAAGTGGTTTCTACCATGTTCGACTTCAACACATGTAATCACATGGTTAGATTCATACTTTGGGCGACGAAATTGAAGACCCTGGATATCATCTTTGCGATGGAGTATGTATAATTTGCGACACATAGATCCACTATGTATGTCTCGTGGCTATGTCATCTTGATTTGAAATTTCTCGCATAGATCCACAGTGTATTCCGGTGGCTATGCTATATTTTGACAGCATGGATCCATAGTGTATGATTCGTGGCCATGACCCATATCTATAATGTCATCAGTTTGTGATCTGAGTATGGGAATGCCTACCTCAGAATTGATATATATGATGTTCTGCAGATGCTTGGTTGTTCGCAGGTTTTCGATTAGATGTGCTCCTGGTTCTCGACACACACATGGAGCTTACAAAGTCTATCGGCTGTCACTGTTTCCAACCTCATACTTTGGGGGGCATTCTGTTACCCATGATTTTGGTCATCATGATGATGTATTGATGATGGTGTACTCAGGCTCTAAATAAGAACTTTCTCCTGAGAAAAAATTATTTTCATCTCTTCCAGAAAACTCATTTTTGAAGACTGTTCGCAGGCTACTAGTATATTTGCCTGCTAGAATGCATGATTCTCGCAGGCTACCTTAAGCCAGGGTGCGAGAAGTTCGCACTATGTTTAACTGCTAGGGTGCGAACTCTTTCTAAAGCAAGGAAAAAGATGAATTCTCGATGCTTCTAGAAGGGAATCTTCTAGAAGGATGAGATGGCATTCGAATGGTTATCCTA
>ML837320.1:0-17258 GCA_009831015.1 Picea engelmannii | reverse complement strand
CATGCAAGTGAGCAAGTGTGTGTGTCGGAGCCAAGGGCCATCGAAAGGAAGTTTGTGACATCAAGGCTCAGGTTGTAATCTTTACTTTCCATTAATATGATACAGTAATATGTCCCTTTCCCATAAAGCTATTTCCACTTTATGTATAATTCCTTGATAATATACATAGATTAACCGTTGAATAGATTGTGCTTTCTTCACTTTGGTTGGTTTGTGTTGTCTTGGTCTTGGCTGCACGAGAGCACTGAAGCAAAGTAGGAGCAAAAAAGACCATAGGAAGCGATAATAAGGTATGTTATTAGTTCTTGCCTCCTATTTAATTCAATGGTCAAAATCTAGGGAAAGAGTCATGTTCTGTCTTGCTTTGTTCTAGATCCAGGTGGATCTAGGGAGATCGGTTAGTGTCCGCACCTACGTATTTATCCAATAACACTTGTATGTTGGATTTGAGCTTTGCTTTGTCAAGATAGATTGTTGATCTCAGAAACCATGGAGAAGAATTGTGTGGGAAGCAAGGAACTGTTTGAAGGTACCTTGTGACATCAAGGCTTTGGTTGTAATCTCCACTTTCATTTAATATGATACAACATTATGTTTCTTTCCCATAAAACTAGTCTTGTTTTATTGTATGATTCCTTGATCACATGCATAGGTTCTTGTTGAGTATATTGTGTTGCTTTCACTTTGGTTGGCTTGTGTTCCCTTGCGGGTTCAATTTCATTGGAGCATTGGAATGGAGCTAGGATGGTACTAACAAGAGGAAATGGCATTTAAAAGGTATGTTGTCTATCTCTTGTTAACTAGTAAACTCATAATTAGAACTTAGGGAAAGTTTCATATTCTGTTTTGTTTTGTTCTAGTTTCTAGTGGGATCTAGGGAGATCTGTTTATGTCTACATTTATCGATTAATCCGATAACAAAATTGGTGACCATACTGGGGAATGAATTGTTTTCCTAGCATTTATTGCTTTGATTGCATGGGTTCTGTTTTCTGAGTCACTGGGAGATCCAGATGAACTCTTTGACTGTTTAAATCCACTAGAAAACCTTCGTTCTTTTTATTTTTTCCATTTTTCCTTTGATCATCGCACCCTGCTTTGAGGGACAGTGCAACAATCTAGGATCAACGCATCCTACGTTTATACACAATGCAACATTGTCACACTGTATTGTTATCTGGACCACGACGATCTAGGATCATCGCACTGTTCTGGCTGGTAGCCCGCAACGATTGTGAAAGTTTTTAGCTTTTGGTGGTTTTCCTTACCCAAATCTGTGATAAGTGTTTGGGGTGTTTTGTTGGGTCTGATTATAGTCTACTTGACAGCTTTGAATATGGTTTTAGCCTTCTTTGTTGTGTTTTATCTCGTGTGATTTTGAAAGATTTGATCTCTTGCTTTGAGTGTCTTTCAGTTACAAAGCATTTTTTTTCTTTAGAATTGTTTGGTGAAAGAACACTTGTTTTCATGAAAAGTTTGTGTTAAAAGAGAAAATTTGTTTGGGTTGCTTTGTTTTTTAGAGATTCACTATTGCTTTTAGCTATCTTTGAAACAAAAAAAAAAAAAAAAAATCTTGCTTTATATTAGATTGGGGGCATCCTTGCATTTGAAGTAGTGAAATTGCATGGTTTTTGGCATTTTTGGTCTTGAATTCTTAAAAACAATTCCCCCTCATGGTCGGCGAGGGCCAAGAATCGTGTATTGTTGTACAATCTCTTTGGTTAATTTCTTGAAGATCTTGATATTGATGAGTTTAATAAAATTTTGGGACATTGTGCATCTGGGAATGATAAACATTTTCTCCTTTTCGTAATATAGCTTTCATTGAAGTGAAATATTTTCATTCTCATTTATTTGCATTGTTTAGAGTCTGTCAAAACATCATTTAGTCCACGCCATTTTCCTCTTGAGTAAACAACAACCTTAAAATAAAGTGCTTATAAAAATTGATTAGACATTTTTATATTTTCTAGTAGCAAACCTACATTAGATTAGTTGTAGGGCTTTGGAATAGGTGTGAAAGATAACTTTCCAAAGCTATCAAACAAACATAGAATCTTGTGCTAGGGAGCGGTAAATCCACTTATTACATTTTTTCCTGGGAAGCCCTTCTAACATAAGGGTCAATCACGAGGTCGTAGTAGGGCCGACATAGTTACTCACCCTGCTTTGTTGGTCTTGGTGTAGATATTGTGGGTATTATTGGGGGTCACTTGAGAAGAAAATCCTGTGGAGACCTTCTCGAGTCGATTTCGGGATTAGATACCCTGACCTTGTCATGTTGGGTATGTGTTATATTCTTTGCATGTGTGTGTGTGTGGGTGCGTCAGATACGACAACTGCGTCTGACGATCCCGGATTTTGCTATTTTTAGTTGATTTGTAAATTAATCCTGGATTAAGGGATTAGGGTTTTGGTATCTACAGAATACCTAAAAACATTGTATATATTGTATGGCGAATGGTGAAATTGGAGATAATGAAAATAAGAAAGGTTTTCTCGGTTGAGGGTTTCCGGTAAAAATCTCTGTGTACTCTGTGTATGAGCCATTGATTAATTTATGTATTGCTTAAGAATCTATATGCATTGCTTTACTTCGCAGGTTTAAAACTTACATGTCCGTGGATCATACTGACAAATGCTTCCCCAGGCATCATTGTTGTAATTAGTAACCTTAGTAGCCTATCTCTTTACGGTCTTTACATGATGTGACTGTGGAGGGGCAAGTCTTCACAGTACCTGGAATCAACGTTGGCCAAACTCACTCAAGCTCCTTGGAGGGTATACTCACGATTATGTGTGGGAGCTTGCACCAGGGTGTAAGTTTGTTAAGCAGGTTTTCAACGTAACTTTTCCACCCGCTCTATCTCAGCCCCTTCGTACATTGTTCCCGCGACGTTGGATTTCATCACCAACTAGTGCGTTCATTGTAAGAAGGTTTTGTTTGCTTGTTTTCTTACTAGATTTTTAGCATGTGTTGTTTGTTTTCCCTAGCAAACTCTAGGTTGGATCTTTATTTAATGGCGTCAGTTCCCGGAACGACCAATCAAGGGACCCCTTTTCCAGGGGAACCTTTTGTTTTTCCTTCTTACAGAAACGTTGGTCCTCCTCACATCGCTACTTTGAGCCTTCAAGGTCTCACAATTGGATTATCGGTATGGTTGTTTTCCACTAAGGTAATCACGAATGCATCTAGTTCTTCGGTTGTAAGCACTTCCCCCCAAGAGCATCAACCTCATGTTGATCCTTCATCGTCTTCACCAGTAAGATCTTCTTCACCTTCTTCACTTGCAAGGTCTTCTTCCGTTTCATCTTCTCCATCGAGTGAAAGCTCTGAAACTAGTAACCCGATGGATAAGAAGAAGAAGAAAAGGAATATTAAAAAGAAGAAAAATAAACAAGCGTCCAAACTTCCAACCACTGTCAAACATGTTTGAAAACAAAAAATTACTGATAATCATGTTGGGAGTGTTGATGATGCCAAGATCACCCAAACAACCCATAAGCCCAAGTACCATTGTAGGATTTGAAAGGGTATCCATCTTCTTAAAGATTGACCTGGTCTATCCAAGGTCATAGAAGCATGTTCTATAGCTCCTTTCCAGCCCACGTCATCGACCTCTAAACAACATGTTGATGACCTCACATCAACTAGTCACGAGACAGTTGAGAAGAAGAAAAGTAGAGTCAAGTTCTCACGTATGTTATGTGAAGGGAGTCATCAATCTCACCTTTTCCCTCATATGGAAGAAGCCTCAAAATTACTGGAAAATATGATTGTTTCCCAGCCTCAACTTTCGGCATCTTACTGCAACCTTACTCTCAACCCACCTGTAGTTGATGGAATGATCAATCTGGTCCCTTCGTCGATTATTCTGGTTGATCAGGTAGTCAATCTAGTCACGTCCTTAGTTGAATCGGTTGACAAAGTGGTCGATACGATCCCATCCTCGGTTGATCCCACTCTCCCGCTAGAGGGTGAAACCTAAGCGGTCGATTTGTTTCCACCTGTCGAACCCATTCTACCCTTGGAGAATGAAACCCAAGTGGTCAATCTGATCCCATCATCAGTCGATCCTACTCTCCTGCTAGAGAGTAAACCTAATACTGCTCATTTTTTTCTTGTTTATACAGAATCTACCGTGCTCGGTGGTATTCCTCCTTCTCCCGTAGAACCCCCTCCGAGTAATGAGGTCATCCTTTTTTATTAGGGTGCGCTAACTGGACCTTGTCTTCCCTCTCACATTCCTTTCAAGATTACAGTACAGGTTTGTGGTCAGGGCGTTCCTTAGACGTTGATAGACAAAGGTGTTTCCATCAGTATGTTTTCCTCTATTTCTTGGCAAGCTTTGGGTTATCCTCGGCTTGTGTCGGTTACGCAGAATTTGTTAGCTTTTAACAGAAGAACTAGTCACCCTTTAGGAGTCCTTCCTCGGTTTTTTGTAACTTTGGGAGGGAAACCTGTCTTTATTGATGTTATGGTAGTCCAGGACCCCTTGGATTTCGATTTACTCCTTGGGTGAGATTATGTATATTCCATGAAAGCTATTGTGTCCACTCTTTTTCGTGTGATATCTTTCCCTCACAATGGAAGAGTTGTGACTATTGATCAACTTTCATTCGTTGGTCCTGACTTGACCATCAACTGAATGACCTCCATGAACGGTTCATATATGCAGTCAGTATCACCCCCACCAAAGGTCAATTATGTACAATTGTCCCCCATGTATTCACCTGTCGATGAAGATGAGCCTCTCGCTGTAATCTCAGTCCCTTATGACTTAGATCCGGTAGTTGACATGGTGATCCCTTCGATAGGGATTTTAGAGTCTGATCTCCTTACCCTTGTCGTGGCCCTCAACATGTGTTCCTTCCAGACTGTGTTTGATCCAGTGGATATCGATGGCCACCCACCTTTTCCGACTGGCTCAAAACAGTTTTCTGGCAATTTTGGCAATTTACTATTTTTAGCAGGTTTTAACTTCCGGGGCCATTTTGAGGGACTAAATGAAGGTTTTTAGAGATCAAGGTTCTCAATGATATCCAAAGGAATATTGAGCCCCAAAAATGAATCTCCTCGATGATACCTTTCCAACGATCTATCATATGCCTAAAACGGAGATCGTATGCAAAAGTTATGACCCCGGGAAGTTGATGTACTAACTTACCCAAACGGGGCCCACATGACTTTTGGCGCTTCATCTCCTAGGGTTAGGTTTTTGGATGTCTAGGTTTTTTTGCATTCGTGTTTATTGTAAAAAGGCCTTCATACCCTCATTGTAATGATCTTCTTGTGAATGCGAGTAGCCATCACATCTCTTCTCAGAGATAAGTTGCCACCATTCTAGCGAGTCTTTCACTCTGTATTTTTACAGTCTCTGTACATTTCTTTCATTAATAGAAATCGTGTATTACTATATCTCTGTGTTTATGGTTGCATCTTTGATATATTTATGTTATATTATTGGATATACGCAATATCTCTGTGCATTTCTTTATTATATCTTCGCTCTCATTTCGTGTCGAAAATAATCTGGATCAGTGTTTCTTCCATCGAATGAATATCTCTTGGAAGCCATGACTGAGTTTTATCCCTTGACATGGTGTCCTTCCAGAGAATTGTCCTCTTGGAAGCTATGATCAAGAAGAGGAGTGCTCAGCATGGTTTTCTGATTTCAAGCTCATTAAAAAATGAAACCATCTTTGTGCATGGTTTTCTGATTTCAAGCTCATTAAAAAATGAAACTAGCTTTGAGCATGGTTTTCTAATTTCAAGCTCGTTAAAAAATGAAACCAGTTGTGAGGATAGTTTTGCATCTCTGTGGAAACCTCGTTAAAAAATGAAACATAGGTTACGAGGATAGTTTTTGTGTCTCTGTGGCAACCTTGTTAAAAATGAAACAGAGGTTACGAGCATAGTTTTGTTTCTGTGTCAAGCTCGTTAAAAAATGAAACAGAGGTTTGGGGATTGAACCTAGATTCTCGAGAATAGTTATTTTCTTGTGTCAAGCTCATTAAAAAATGAAAAATATTTTTCCCCCTCTCTGTTTGAGTCAAGTCCTTCGTCTAGTATTTGAAGCTTCATTTCATCCACCTGTGTTGTTGGATGAGACGAAGCTTCAGGGTAAATTCTTCCAGCCTCTAGAATTCATGTTGAAGTTGATCCACTAGCTTCTTAAGCTACGGGCTAAGTACCAACCATGTGAATTCGTGAACCATGCATTGGAAAGTCGCAAGCATAGTTTTTACTTTGGTTCAAGCTTGTGTAAAAATGAAACCACCTACCTCAAGCATAGTTTCCTCTGGTTCGAGCTTGTGTAAAAATGAAACCATGTCCAAGCATAGTTTTGTTTAGTTTTAAGCTTGTGTAAAAATAAAATCTATCCCAAGCATTGTTTTGTTTTGTTTTAAGCTTGCGTAAAAATGAAAACAATCCCAAGCTTAGTCTTTTTTCTTTCTCATGCTCATAAATCAATGAGAATGTAACCGAGTAAACTTTTATCACTTTTTCGAACTTGTAAAGGTTATACGAAAAAGGAACCCTTGGAGTTCCCTTTAATCTCTTTTCAGACTCTTTAAACATGAAAATATTGCCAAGCGATCTTGTTCTTTTCACACGTGTTAAAGTATTTGAAGAAAACATCTGTTGAGCGGAATTTTATCTCTTTTTCGGTCTCATTAGACTACTTTATGAAAAAGGACATATTGGAGTTTTCTTTAAGTGTTTTCCAGACTCTCTAAACATGAAAAACCCCTGAGTTTTCTTTCTTTGGACTTGTAAAAAAAACGTCGAAAGGCCCATATGGGACCGAACCACTCCTTCCTAGGGTTCGTTAAACATACTTTGAGGGACTCATCTGAAGGATTTGCTTACAATTCAAGAATATGTTATCCCCCTCAAGCTTGTGTAAAACTAAAGAGGTACTCGCCAGAAATGGTGGGGGGGGAATTGGGAAAGAAATGTGTCTAAACCTGTATTCTATAGAGGAGTTTCTTTTGGACATGACACCCTTTCACTAACTTTGTGTCTAGGTTGTAAACTGCTTGTCTCTTGATCATACTCCTTTATAAGATTACAAATTGGTATGTGATCCTTGTTGTTGAGTCAGTTTTTCCAAGACAATTGTTTTGTCGTCAATATGTTCAAAGAAAATTTCAACCCAGAAAGAATTCTATTGCATCGGCCATTTCTGTAGTCCTTAAGCCTTCTATTGTGTCGGTCATCCCTGAGTCAATCATGAATTAGTTGTTACTTTGATCTACTTCAAATCTTGTTACTCGTTTCATGTCATTGATGGTGGATACATTAAGGCCCTTCTGTGACGATTCTTTTCCTGTCGACTTCAAATCATTATCCAGGAATTAGACTTAGAAAATAATTGGTACCTTGGAACTTGCATGCCTCAATGACAGGTTTCCTCACTTTCGACAGTGGGTTTTCATTATTGACCCTCGATCGGTAGATTTCATTGAGTGTTCGACTTCATCTCATTAATTCACATTCGTTGGATTGTACTAATGTACCTTGGGAGTCATTGACATTAATGGTGATTTCCCTCGCACTTGTTAATGGTATACATTAATGACCGGTAATCAAGTGGTTTCCACCATGTTCGACTTCAGCACATGTATTCGCATGGTTAGATTAGTACTATAGAGTGATGGAGATGAAGACCCTGGATATTTTCTGACAGATTCAGGTTGCGTTGGACTATATCCATATTGTACTATTTCATAGATCCATAGTGTATGTCTCGTGGCTATGTTCAAATTTGAGTATTTAACACATAGATCCACGGTGTATTTTTGGTGGCTATGTTCAGATTTGAGTCATAATGCCATGGATCCACATTGTATGTTTGGTGGCCATGACCTGTCTTACTTGACATGGATCTTTTCATGTCATCATTTATGCTTTGATTCATTTGTATTTTGAGTATGGGAATGCCTACCTCAGTGATGATATATTATTGTATTGTATTTCCTTGTTTGTTGGCAGGTTTCCAACCGACGTGTTCCTTGTTCCCTACACACACTGGACAAAGTATTTCAGCTATCACTATGTTCTAACTTCATAATTTGGGGGGCTCACTATTACACATTATTTTCTTCACCCATATGACCATTAATGATGTAAACCTATCCTTTGTCTTTAAAAGGATCAATGGCCTTAATCCCTGAAGAAAGATGAAAATGAATTTTCCCAGAAAGATGAAAATTATCTTTTCCTTTGTCAAAAACCTTATAAAAATGGATCATCGCACCTTGTTTATTGTTAAGGGTGTGACAATCTAGGATCATCGCAGGTTTCACCACAGTGTCCTGCGACGTCGTCGCAGTTTGCTCAGTGTTAACGGTTCGACAATTTTCATACGAAGGAAAAAGAGGAATTTCTCGAAAGTTCTAGAATAGAATCTTCTAGGGTGAGGTGGCCTCTGATCGGTTTGGATCTGAGTCGCATCCTTGTTCTCATGGGATCATCCTAAACTCCTCACCCTATCCTTTTCAGCTTATAAAAGGAGAATATTTCTCATGGGAAAAGTTAGCTTGGAGATTGGAAAAGTTGGAAAGTTCTTGAGTTTTGTAGCTTGGAGTTTGTGGAGCTTGTATGTTGGCTTTGAGCTTTGCTTTGTCAAGATAGATTGTTGATCTCAGAATTTGTGGAGCAG
This sequence comes from Picea engelmannii, assembly GCA_009831015.1. Taxonomy (NCBI): domain Eukaryota; kingdom Viridiplantae; phylum Streptophyta; class Pinopsida; order Pinales; family Pinaceae; genus Picea; species Picea engelmannii. The sequence continues at coordinate 8,589 of ML837320.1, read as the reverse complement.
AAGTGTGTGGGAAGCAAGGAATTGTTGGAACATACCTTGTGACATCAAGGCTTTGGTTGTAATCTCTACTTTCATTTAATATGATACAGCAATATGTTTCTTTCCCATAAAACTAGTCTTGTTTTATTGTATGATTCCTTGATCACATGCATAGGTTCTTGTTGAGTATATTGTGTTTCTTTCACTTTGGTTGGATTGTGTTCTCTTGCGGGTTCAATTTCATTAGAGAATTGGAAAGAAGCTAGAATGGAAATGACAAGAGGAAACAACATTTAAAATGTATGTTGTCTATCTCTTGTTAACTAGTAAACTCATAATTAGAACTTAGGGAAAGTTTCATATTATGTTTTGTTTTGTTCTAGTTTCTAGTGGGATCTAGGGAGATATGTTTATGTCTTCATTTACCAATTAATCCGATAACAATGGGAAGTTTTACATCATCAACATGCATAAAGGCAATTAAAATATCTCACTAGTAAGTGCCAACCAGGGCAAGAACTTGATTAGTTATAGTAAGAAATATGTTTTACTTTTCTTAAGAGAAATTGAGTCTGATGATGAGTCAAAGACAATGAATGAATCCTTGGATGGGAGTACTAAAGAAAAAAAAACCATCAGTTGGAGGAGTTTCTACAAGAATACAAAGGAGTTTTCAAGGAGCCTAAAGGGATACCAACCAAGAGGGATGTGGAGTAGGAAATTAAGTTATTACCAGACTCCCCATTGTCGAATATTAGTTTGTATAGATAGTCTATTCTATAAGCAAATGAAGTGAAGAAGTATTTGCAGTAGTTATTGGAGTGAGGTATGATTCATCCAAGTACCTCACCTTGTGGGTTAGCCACCATAATTGTACCCAAGAAGGATGGGACTTGGAGAATGTGTATTGATTACATGGCATTGAACAATATTACACTAAAGAATCAGTACCATCTGCCAAAGGATTGATGATATATTGGACTAGATGCAGCATGCCAAGTACTTCACTAAGGTGGATTTGAAATCAATATATCACCAGGTACAAGTCAAATAATAAGATACCTGTAGGAATTCCTTCAAGACAAGGCAAGGTTTGTGTGAGTGGTTGGTTATGCCATTCGGTTTATGCAATGCACCAGCTACATTTATGGGACTAATGAATCATGTTTTGCGCCCTTATCTAGATTCATTCATTATTTTTTATTTGGATGATATACTAGTTTATAGCACTACCTGGGAGGAGCACACCTCACATCTTATGCAGGTGTTAGAGATGTTGAAAAAGCATCAGTTGTTGGAAAATCTCAAGAAATGTGAGTTTTCTCAGTAGTCTTCGGTGTATTTGGGGTATGTGATTAGTGGAGGGGAGCTCAAGATAAATCCCACAAAGATGGAGGCCATCATGAAATGGCCAGTTCTTATAAATGTCACTAAAGTTAGGAGTTTTATTGGGAAATCACAATACTTGCGGAAGTTCATAGCTTCATTTTCAATGGTCGTTGCACCACTCCACGCCATAACATCCAGTGGTAAGAATTTCTAATGGGGGAAGAATCAGTAGAAGGCCTTTGATGAGCTAAAAAGAAATATCAATAAAGCACCAGTGCTTGCACTACCAAACTTGAAAAATCCCTTCGAATGGAGATAGATGCAAGTGGGTATTCCATGGGAGAAATATTGATGCAGGGAGGAAGGATTGTATGCTATCATTATGAAGTATTTCATGGGGTTGTTCCTAACTACCCTATCTACGATAAGGAGCTCTATGCCTTGGTACAAGATGACAAAAATTGGAAGAATTATCTGATGGGAAAGGAGACCATCATCCACACATATCAACAGCCACTACAGTATTTGCAGACCCAAAGTAAGCTACAACAAACCAGGCATTACAAGTAGATGGGGTTTTTACAACAATTTCATCTAGTCATAAAGTATAAGAAGGGTAACACAAATAATTTTGCATACATGCTTTCATGGCCACCCGCATCCAAGATTACAGCTCTGGGAACTTTGATGCACATGGAGCCTTTTACCCATGATGCATACAAAGAGAAAATACACAGAAGATGAGGACTTCAAGGAGGTGTTTCAACAGCTACAAGGATAAATTTATATAGAATAAGGTGATGGAAAGGTTGACTATCATTTCCAGAATGGTTTACTGTACAAACTTCACAAGATCTATGTCCCTAAAGGTGAACGACTGTGGCTTATCAGAGAGGCTCACACCTCCAAGGTTGCAGGACAAATTGTTGTTGGGAAGACAATTGTCAATTTACAAAGGTATGTGTACTGGCCTATAATGTAAGAAAATTACCACGATATATTAGAGGATGTATATTTTGTTGTACCAGCAAGCCTAGTAACAGGAAGCAAGGTCTATACTATACCTTACATGTACCCACTCAACCCTAGGAAAGCATTTCCATGGATTGTGTGGGAGGTTTACCAACCACACTAAAGGGATCTGACTATTTATTTTTGGTAGTTGACAGGTTCAGCAAAATGTGAATTCTTATGCCTTGTAAAAAGACAATCAAGGGACAGGAAGCAACAAAGTTATTTATTTGAATAGGTTTGGGTGCACTTTGGGATACCAAGGAGCATCATCTCAGATAGGGATACTAGATTTGTCAGTGCATTATGGACTACATTGTGGGAGAATATGGACACTAAGTTAAATATGTCTACAATATCCCATCCACAAATAGATGGGAAAATATAAGTATTCAACATGACTTTGGTGCATATTTTGAGGGGTTACAATCAGAGGCATCTGAAGACCTAGGATGAAAATTTGATCGATATACAACACTCTTATAACAAAGCAATCCACACTTCTAGTGGTAAGTCACCTTTTGAAACTTGCTTTGGGTATTTTCCACCTTCACCCTTAGATGTTGTATATGGACAACAAAGAGGAGTAAGGGAGGACATCACATGAGATGCACTAAAAGTCTAAAAAAAAAATTAGAAGAATATGCAGATCCATTTGCAAGTATAAGAGACACTAGTCATAGTAAAAGTACAAGGCTAGAAATGACCAGCACATAATAGAGAGAACATTTAGAGTGGGAGACAGAGTATTTTTACAGTTGAATAAAAAAAGGCTAGAGGGTCCTGGTAAGAAGATCGAGGCTCTTTGGTATGGCCTTTTTGAGGTATTCAAAAAGGTAGGAGATAACGCCTACAGACTCAGTTTACCCCCATACATGTGCATTTACTAGGTAGTGAATGTGAATAATCTCAAACTCTATGAGCCTTCCATGTTGGATTAGGAGGAGTAGCAATTCCTACCTTCCATAGAGGACTTAGCACCAAATGCTCAGGCAAAGTTGGCATAGGACATAGTTCTGCAGAAGCGATACAGAACTATAAGACAAGGGCAGCATGACCTTTGACAAATTGGGTTGAAAGGACAACTTCCAGGCAAAGCAAAGTGGTACTCCAAGGAGAAGGTGGAGGAAAATTTTCCTCACCTCATTCAGTAAAAATTTTGGGGACCAAAATCCTCCCTAAATGGGGAGGTATGATCTGAATTAAATCACTATATTATTTGTCATCTATCTTGATGCTTTCAGAGTGGAAAAAATTGGAGGAATCAGCTTGCAGGGTCTTTTTAGTGGCAGGTCCCAATTTGGAAAATTAGGGTAAGGAACCTTTTGGAGACATTGTGAGGCATTAAACCACGTTTTTTGGGGTTCTAGTATTCAAAAATTCTGCCCACACCCTTGACGGTGTTATACATTCTAATAATTGTCCAACGGTGCAAGTCGTTCATCAATCAAAGTTATTATGAAAAAGTTATGCCTCCTGCAAGTTGACCACCATGGTGTGAGATGATGCCAAGTTAGCCCCCATTACTCATGCATATGGGGCTAGCCATGTGAGTAATTTTGAGAATATTCTAGAAGGTTTGAAACCCTACCAATTTTGAGGGTTGAGGAAGTTTAAAACCTACCCCTAGATGGATATCGAGCTATGTTAAATATCAGACCACTATGAGGAGAAGGGGTTCCATTCTTTTTCATTGTATCTTTTTCCATTGTTGAGCAAAACATTTGACAGTGGTATTATGTAAGCACAATAGAGGAGGAGATATTATGTAGCATCCATACATGCCACGGGTCAAAGATAACTCCACAGAGAGTGCCTCTTTATTTGTCCTTGCATCATTTCTACACCAGAGAAAAGAGAGCAGAGCAACCTCACCTTCTAGTTGGGTTTTCTCCCGTATTGGGTTTCCCGGGTCATATCTTGTGTTTATTTATGGATGGTGTGATTGTATTTTATTCTTTTCTATTTTCCACATTTTATTTATTTCATGCAAAAGAAGAAAATCAATAACTAAATATTATGGATATTTAAAGGGAAAATAACCTTAATAGTAAATATTTTCAATATTTTATTAGATATGTTGTGATGAACTGTTCTAGTGGAATATCCACGACAGTTTACAGATCATATATTTTTTTTTGAGGCATGTTAAGATCGGAATTGTTGACTTTTGCATACTATGTTGAAATCTATGACATATGTTGAGTATGAAATATTGATGAGTTGGAAGTGTTGCATGTGCATGTTGATCTAAGATATGTTGATATCGAAGATTGTGGTGCTTAGTTGAATGGCTATCATAGGCTACTAGCAAGCTGATGTTTTTGGATTTCTAGAATATGAACATTGCACAGTAATATTGGTTTGTTCTAAGCCCCATATCTTCTTATTTCTTGTAGGATAGACACTTTTGATTATACTATTGATGGTGGTGATGAAATTTGTCGTGATTTTGGTGATCATACTCGTGATGAGATTTGTGTTGATTGTGGTGTTAATGTTGTTCGTGATTCTTGTGATGAAACTCATGTTGATGCCAGTGATGATGTTGGTGCTAATACCGGTGATGATGCTTGTGATGTTGGTGATTATGTTGATAATGATGTTGGTGATGAAATTCATGTTGATGATGTTGGTACTGATACTAGTGATGATGCTTATGATATTGGTGATGATGTTGATGATGATATTGATGTTGATGTTGGTGATGTATAAATCTAGTTCATTATTTTTAGCGCTAGAAGTTGACTCTTGACTTCTAAAGAGTCAATCCTAGCACACCTTAAATTAGAAATGATTTAGATGGGTTTTTAGGAAAACTTAGAGAGTGGTAGGATCAGCATGAAGGCAGTGAGATGACTACAAATCAGCAGCTGGCCTTTGGGCAGTAGGTCAAGCTAACAAAACTTAGATCAGTTCCAAGTCTATAGAGAAATGGAATGATGAAATGAAGAAAACAAAACCGCAAATTAACCAATAACCATCATGATCCTTGATACACTTATAGGTAAAAATACTCAACATTAAGAAACCCTTCCTAACTATGAATATAAGAACTTGATTATGCTTGTGGAAAAAATTAAAGAATAACCATTACAATAGATCTCTCGGCATAGAATTTGCATACGTATTCTCGATAGCAGAAAAATAAATATTCAAGAAGATGACAGAAAAATGATTAACACGTAATAACAAATTGATCAAAAACTTTATTATCAGTTGAAATCTTTACATAGAAGTCTTGACATGATCTTGAAAATATTACATAGGTTGTTCACCTTCTACAACTCTCTCTCGGTCCCTCGGACTGAATTCCCCCTACTATCACTCTTTTCATAACTCTCTTTTATAAATAGATTACATTCTTCTCAAGATCCAAGAAAAATGGATCCAAAAACCTCTATCCCAAATTCGAAATGATGAGGTGGCTAGGAATTTTTTAGGAAAAATAAACTGTTGAAATTCTTGAAAAATGATGCTCATAGATCCACATCTTTCTCCCAAACCATAACACATGTGTAAACTATGAGAGATTTTTTTTATATGAGTCCATTATTGACAAAAATCTCTTTCTCTTTTCAAAAATAACCTTCTAGCTGCCCGTGATCTGTTACCAAAGATAATGACTATAACAGGAAAATTCTTGATCTTTTTAATCTGAAAAATGAGTTGTAAATATTCATTCGAATCTCCCAAACCATGAAACTTGTGTAAAATCCGAGAGATTTTTTTGTATATGATCCCATTATTGAGAAAAATCCCTTTAAATTTTCAAAAATAACCTTCTAGTTGCCCGAGATATGTTCCCAGAGATAATGACTAAAACAAAAAAATTCTTGAATTTCTGAATCTGAAAAACGAGTTGTAAAGATTCATTTGAATCTCCCAAACCATGACACTTGTGTAAAAAATGAAAGAGGTTTTTTTATATGAGTTCGTTATTGAAAAAAACCTCTTTCACTTTTAAAAAATAACCTTCCAACTGTCTGGTATATGTTCCCAAAGATAATGACTAAAACAGGAAAATTCCTTATTTTTTGGTAACTTCTTGCTAAAAATTAGGTCAACGTGATGATGTGTTCCAAAAATATCCTCCATCAAGAATTAGACTTTCCCTGTGATATTAAGTGATTGATATCTAACTCACCTCAGCAAGTAAATAGGTTGAATATGTGGTTGGTCTCATAATCATCCTCCAAAACCGTGTCATTTGGCTAAAAACAGGTTGCGCTACAGGAACTTCCTATAGCGCCCTTTTTAAAATCTTAGTTTTAGACTTTAAAAACCCTCATATGACCTTAAGATGGACAAAAAGATGCTAATAAGACCCTATTATCTTTATATAAGCAAAATATGAATTTTTAAGATGAAAATTTGATCATGAAAACATTAGTGCTAACACTTGTCACCTTAAAGTTGATGTCGCTATGTATTGGGTCTTGATTTTTCTTTAGGAGTAGAGGCATGTACCTATATAATAACACCTTTGTTGTGCTATTGATGCAAATTTCCAATGGATGGATACTTGCAATGTTTGTAAAACTGCGTAGCCTGTATAGTGCAGAACCTTCGAGACATTTTGATTTACTAAGTATTTGTAGGTTGTCCTCCTCCTATATGTGGCCTAGTTGTTTCTCATGATTTGTACACCTATAAACATTAAAAGAAAGATTTTTTATTTTCTTAGGGCACTAGTGCCATGACTAGTTTTCAGTATTGATTTATCCCATGATGCCTATACAGGTTTTCAACACGGGGAAAAGGTTTGATTTTAGAGATAAGATTGCCTCCTGGTAGGTTTCAACTAATGCTCTATCCTTGATGGCTCAGTAAGGTTTTCACCAAGGAATTTTATTCATTTTTTATTTATTATTTATTATTTTCTCAATAGGCCCTGTAAATTAGAATGGGTTGGAGCGTTATTTATACCGACCACATTCAAGTTGAATTTAAAGAAGGGTTGTGAATTCATCCCATCTTAGTGGTTTCTTATATATTTTGATCCTATAACCATTGACTAGGAGAGATACCCTTTCTTCAGCTATGGTTATGATCTTGACAAAGTCCTTATCATAACATGTGTCTATTTGTTATGGCCCTATCCATCTGGTCTTTATCTTAAATTTTAAATCTTTGAACATTGATTCATAGAGGAGGGTCCAATCTCCTTTGAAAACACTAGACCTAATGATTTTACCATGCCATATTTTCCTTTGTTTTCATACTACCTCAGTGTGAAACAAGGTGTTATCACCTAAATCTTTCTCTTAGAGACACCTAGGTGATCACTAGAAAACATCACCAGTGGACGAACATACAACATAACAAATATACCCCATGGATATTTAACTTCACCCCAAAATGAAGTTAAAAATTTTGTAACAGGTAATTTCATGCAAGTGTGTGACTACCTCTATTAACATTTGTGCAACTTGCATGGCTTTTCCTTGGAAAGTCGTGCAAGTCTGTCAAACATCTAAAGTTTTTGCTTGACAACATAATTAATACAGACATTCCTTGAGCCCTATCAACGATCATGAAGAAATCTGATAGGTAGATCAATATTTCTTCAACACATATGAAATCCCATTCAAAATCAGTGCATTTTGAATCGGAACTAATTTGGTTGAAGCAGGAAATCTACCTATAAATAAGAATCTATGGGTAGCATTTAAAAGAGAATATTGAATGCACAATTATGATGTCAATTTGATTTGCGATAACACTACTACTATTTCCACCTCAACAGTCCATAACCTATTTATTACTTAATCCTTTCCATCCAGAGAGTTAAGGCACTTATTCGTGGCTATTAGAAGAGAGGGGTAGCCACCAAGGATCAAAGGATCCTCCCAAGGAGAGTGTTGGAGCTCATCTAGATCTAGATACTCTCCATGGGTGTTGTTAAAGGCCCACCCATTAGTAATAAATGAGTATTATTGTTTCATATTCAATTATTGTTTAAATTTTTTATTTATAGATTAGTTATCAATCTAAATTCTATGCATGCTCTATTGTTTTACACTGTTTGAAATAGCATTCCGATGATTATTCATCGCTAACCATTGCATGTTGTATAGCTTCACAACCTAGCTATAGAAAGGGATATTTTACTCACCTCTACAAAATATCAACCCAAACATATTGGCAACTCCACTAGCCTTTAGATCCAAAATTATTCTTTCTTAGATTGTTTTAAGTCTCTATTTCACTTATGTTGTATTGCAAGTATCCAAACCAACCTCTTCACAACCGCAAAAAATAGTTATC
>ML837319.1:4666-46396 GCA_009831015.1 Picea engelmannii | reverse complement strand
AGCATTAAACAAAATCACAGTCAGGAACCGGTACCCAATTCCCAGAATTGATGACCTTATTGACCAAATCAAAGGGGAAAATTTCTTCAACAAGATTGACCTAAAGTATGGCTACCACCAGGTTCCCATTGAACCAACATATATATGGAAGAAAACTTCCAAATCTAAAGAAGGTCTCTTCGAATGGATGGTCGTTCCCTTTGGCTTAAAAAATGCACTAAACAGTATTATGAGGTTAATGGATGATGTATTGAGACCCTTCACCAAATATTTTGTGGTGGTATATTTGGATGACATCCTCATCTTCAATAGAAATTGGGAAGAGAACATGCAGCATATTCAACAGGTTTTTTGCACTCTGCTACAACACAAGCTATATGCCAACTTGAAAAAATGCTCCTTTGGCATGAACAGGGTCCAATAATTGGGTTGATTTGTTGATGAGCATAGGGTACATCTTGATCCAGCTAAGATCTGAGTCATCCATGATTGGCCAAACCCAACCACACTAACCAATATTCGAAGCTTCTTGGGACTAGCCAACTTCTACTGACGGTTCATGTTGGGATTCTCCCATATTGCATGGTCACTCAACCAAGTGACCAAGGGAAGTGGCAGGGAAACATTTGTGTGGGGGAAGGAAAAACAATGATCATTTGATGATATGAAGCATCACTTGTGCTCAGATCTAGTACTCTCCTTACCTGATCTGCAACAATTGTTCAATATTAAGATTGATGCATCCGACTATGTGGTAAGCATAGTTCTCATTCAACATGTTCATTCGATAACATACCATAGTGAGACACTCTCAGATATTGTCTGGAAATACCCTACCTATGAAAAAGAAATGTATTCCATTGTACAATCTTGTCATCAATGGAAACATTACATTCTATGAAAGGAGACAATCATCCACAATGATCACAAGACTCTAGAGTTCATACAAACACAGGGGAAGTTGTAGAATGACCGCCATCAAAAGTGGTCCACCTACCTACAATAGTTTGATATCAACATCAAGTATAAGAAAAAGAGCACAAATCATGTCACTGAATGGCTTAGTCGACCTCCCTTGGCTGCACTCACCACCGTGCTCAATTCCTGTAGACATGAGGCATTTGAGTGGCCCCAACTTGATCAACAAGATATGAACTTTCCCACCACCTATCATCTCCTGGGTATAGGTGTAAATATCACCAATTTTCACATTTAGGATGGACTGTTATTCCATCTTGGCCATCTTTTTGTTCCTTCAAGTGAGCGTGCAAAGATGATCTGGGAGGCTCACTAGAGTCGGATGGTAGTACATTTTGGTGAGGAGAAAACCGTGGTCGTTCTACAGAAACATTTTTATTGCTAAAAAATTCAATGGGAAGTTAAAAAGTATATAAAATCTTGCAGTATTTGTGCCCTTTCGAAGCCAACCATCAAGAAGAAAGGATTATACACCCCTCTTCCTACTCCCGAGAGGCCTTGGGAATCCATCTCGATGGATTACATGTATGTCCTTTCATCCACCAAGCAAGGCAATGATTGTGTATTTGTGGTAGTTGATCAATTTTCAAAGATGGCCATCCTCACAGCCTGTAAGAAGAATGAGTGAGGGTCCATTTTGGGATAACAAATACCATCATCTTCGATCAGGACAACAAGTTCCTCAAAAAATATTTGGTCTAGTCTCTGGTCACTATTGGACACCAAGCTCAATAAATCCATTTATTTCCACCCCCAAACTGGTGGCCAAACAGAGGTCATCAATCAGATGATCGTGCACATCCCGTGCATGTACAACTCTAATAATTTGCATACCTGGGATGAGAGTATTCTCTATGTTCATCACAACTCCAACATGGCTCTCCATATCTCCACTAACCATAGCCCATTTCAGGTGGGGCTAGGATTCCAACCCTTGGGTCCCATTGATGTTTCATTACCTCTTGCCACCACACAAGAAAAATATTCCCATTTTCAGCTTGAGGACGACAAAGCCACTAGATTCATTACGAGGATTCAATACATCTGCCAATAGATCCATGATATTTTGCAGAAAGCCAATGCTAAGTACAAGAAGCTCCATGATCAACACAAGGTACTGCACTAGTTTCAGGTGGGAGACAAGGTATGGTTACAGTTGCAGAAAGAGTGCCTTACAGGTCCCCATCAAAATATCTACCCACTTCACTATAAGCATTACACTCTCACCAAGGATGTGGGTAGAAATGCTTTTGAGATCAACACTCCACCCTTCCTTGGCTTGCACCTAGTGTTCAATGTGAACCTCCTTTGGCCATATTTTCCACCATTATTTCACACATCATAGATCGTAGAAAAAATGACACCAACAGAGCTCAACCCTAACTACATGGAACATGCATCCACTAATCAAATAGTGGATACACAGGTCAAGGACACTCCCTAGCAGAGGATCCAACTTTATCAGGTTGTCAAGGAAGGACAACTCCTACACCAAGTAAAGTGGCTCACTTGGGGCCAAATTCAACAGAAGTTTCCTCACCTGATGGGGGAACTCAACTCAATGGAGACCATTGCTTCCTGAGGGGGGAGAACTGATCTAGGTGGATATTGGTGGCCACCCACCTATTCCAACTGGCTCCTCTTGACAGTTTTTAGTTCAACACGTTCTTTTGTACTTCGTTGTAATTGTGGGTTCTACATTTCCATGGTTGTCTAAATCCCTACACATCTTCCAGGTGGATATTGGTGGCCACCAACCTAATCCAACTGGCTTAGTTTGGAATTTTTCATCTTAGTACATCTTTCTGTACTTCTAGGGCCGTTTTGGGGCCCTAAATAATGTTTTTTTGGCTTGCCAATTCAAACTATAGACAAAGTTAGATTTTGACGACACAATGTGTATTTCTTGAAAATACCTTTCCAACGGGATATCACGCACCTAAAACAGATGTCGTATGCAAAAGTTACGACCCCAAGAAATTGAGGTACCAACTTACCCATCGGGGCCCACATAAATTTTGGCATTTCACCTCCTAGGGTTAGGTTTTTGGATGTCTAGGGTTTTGGAATTCATGAATAATGTTGAAAGGCCTATGGAGCCTCATTGTAATCATTCTACTCAGAAGGATGTGTGTATAAGCCACATGTTTTCTTAGAGATAGCTACCACCATTCGAACAAGTTTTTTCCAGTTATGAAGTTTTATAGTTTCATCCTATTTCATTTATTCAATAGAGGTTATTGTTCACTGGATATATGTTATTGTTCTTCGTATCTTTGTTTTTTTTGTAATAATTCTGTTAGTCAATTTGATCTTCTCATAAATCCGAATCACTTTCCTTTCCTTGCCATGTCATTCCTTTCCATTCCTTTCCTTTCCTTTCCATGAATTTCATTTCCTTACCTTTCCTTGCCATACCTAGACCTAGACCTTGCCTTTCCATGCCTTAACTTGCCTTTCCTTTCCATGTCTAGCCTTGTATTTCCTTGCATTTCCTTTCCTTGACTTGTAATGCCATGATTTTCCTTACCATGCCTTTCCTTTCCTTGTCATGCCTTTCCTATCCTTTCCATTAATTTCATTTCCTTTCTTGGCCTTGACTTGCCTTGCCTTGCCTTGCCTTGCCTTGCCTTACCATGTCTAGCCTTACCTTTCCTTTCCTTGCCTTGAATTATCATGCCATGTTTTTCCTTTTCATGTCTATCCTTTCCTTTCCTTTCTATTCCTATAAATATACCTATACCTACACCATGCCTTGCCTTTCCTTGTTTTTCCATGTCTAGCCTTGCCATCTCTTGCCTTACCTTTCCTTGCCTTCCCATGTMTAGCCTTTCYYAASCTTTCCATATMTYTCMTTTCCTTACTAAAMCKGGGCTTGAATGGATGAACTKTTGGTTKCATTGGACTCCTGACATTGGGTTACATCTAGGGGTACCCCTCCACTATCATTWTGTTTMCTGAAGAAAAAAAATTGTTGAAGRATCTCCARAAGTARGGTTTTCTTCAGTGAGGCACAATGAAATKTTTTAATAAGGGGTTGATTTTGAAGAAMACTATGTTAGGATATTRTGGGTAGTGAATTYRWKTGGGSCTTGTCCAAGTAGACATGCAGGAGCTTATGAAACTTAKTTATGCCTCTCGGCTTGGATTTTATGCCCTTGAACCAAATTGTTAACATGTCCATGAATGGCTCGAGGAGGTGAGTTTCAAATTGAGATAAAACTCTAACTAGGCCTCAGATGGACAAAACATTGATTGCAATAGACTCCTGGAACTGGTTTATAGCTAGGGGTACCCCTCCGCTATCATTTTGTTTCTTGCAAATTCATTTTTTGGAGGATCTCAGGAACTAGGGTTTTTCTTAGTGAGGCACAATGCAATTTCTAAACAAGGGGTCAATTTTGAAGAACATTATGTCAGGTTATTGTGAGTAGTGTGGTCATGTGGACCTTGGAAACAAATACTTGAGGGATCTTACAGAACTTATTTATGCCACTCGGTTTGGATTTTATTCCCTTAGACCAAATTTCCAACATGTCCCTGAATGGCTTCATGAGGCAAGTTGTAACTCGAGATAAAAATATAACCGAGCCTCAGATGGACGAACTATTAGTTTCAATGGACTTGAGCACCAGGTTACAATTAATATTACCCCTCCATTTTCATTCCATTTCCCAAAAAATCATTTGTTGGTGGATCTTTGAAACAAGGGATTTTCTTAGTGAGGCACAATGCAATTTCTAAATAAGTGGTAGACTTTGAAGAAAACTGTGTTGGGATATTATGGGTACCATGGTCACATGGGCCTTGGCCAAACATACATGTGGGAGATTATGAAACTCATTTGTTCCACTCAAATTTGATTTTATGCCCCTGAACCAAATTTCCAACATGTCCTTGAGCGCCTTGAGGAGGCGAGTTGCAACTTGCAATAAAACTCTAACCAAGGCTCAGATGGATGAATCGTCGATTTCATTGGATTCTTGACACCAAGTTAAAACTAAGGGTACCCTTTCAAGAAATGAAAGACACTTCCACACTAATACCATCATAAGAGAAGAATAATTTAATCAAGAAATAAAATGACACAAGCAATCACACAATACACCAAGATTTTACCCTGGAAACCCTTACCCAGAAAAACCATCATTCCTTTAAGTGTTGTTCTCTCTTGTTGTCTTATTCATTCTAAATAAAAGGTTACATGTCTAACCTTGGTCCAAACCTAAGACACAATTGACATCATACCCTCTTGCACATGCAAGAACAACCCTGTAGCCAATTCGAATTACATATGCATGACCACCAACCTACACTTACACATGCATTAACCTACAAAAGTGCATTGTACAATTACCTTACAACAACATCCTTTACAGCCTTAAAAAATGAATATTTATAGGATTTACAATAGGAAAACCCCTAAATATTGGCGCCCAAAAATGGTTACAGATCCATGCATATCATTGGCTACAAATCCCGCAAATCTTGGGATTCTGTTACAGTTGACTCCAAGTCGGTTTTACCAATCGGCCTTCATTCAGTCTCTAGTTGGTCATCTCATGCCTACACTTTGACCTCTTTTTGGTTGACATGTCATCGATATCTCTAACTTTGAATTTATCTGGTCGACTGCCTAGACCTTCGACTTACTATCGATTTACCTTGATTTCGACCTGTTGTCGATCCACCTCAAATTTGAATTGTTGTCGATTTACCTTGACTTCGACCTGCTATCGATCCACCTCGACTTCGACCATTAGTCGATTCACCTCAACTAGAATTTCACTGCAAAGAATATAAAAACCCAACATTCTCCCACTTGTTGTCTTCTTTGCTGAAATAGGATATTCCTAAACTTTCGCTCGCTAACCTAGGGCAGCAATTCCCATTGCCTCTCTACACCAAGAGAACTTCACAATACTCATAGACTCGGTCAATGAGTCTGCTATGTTTTCCAACGTTTCTACTTTCTCCAGTAGCACCTTGTTACTTTCCACCATGTCTCTTACAAAATGGTATTGTACATCATTTTTCTTAGTCTTTGAATGATAAGCAAGGTTATTTGCCAAAAATATTGCGCTTTGACTGTCGGCACTTACCTTCATATCTCTCTGCTCAAACCCAATTCCTAAACAAAACCTTTGAATCCATGTCGCTTATTTTCTTCCATGAGTGGTCGCCATGTATTCATCATTTGTTGTCGACAAGGCTATGACCACCTGTCGCTTACTCATCCAACTTGTTTTTCCATCGAACATCTTGAAGACGTATCTACTGGTCAACCTTCGTCGATCCATATCTCCATCCCATACGACGTTGAAAAATATATGTACATCTAATTTACCACTGGCACCTCCAGGTTTTCCTTGGTATTGTTATCACATATTCTTGCAGGGGGTTGTTTTCCCATAAGATTTGGCCATTATATGACCAAATGCAAAAGAAGGGGGCTTAAAAAAAAACAACTATGTCTCATCCAAACTTGGGGCATGTTGTGCTAAGGCACGTGCATATCGGGACAACAGAGAATTCCACTTCGGGAATTTTGAAGTGAGCAACGCGTGAAACCCCCAAGTCCTAAAGTGAGAAGAAGATCTAGGTTGTCCAAACTGGAGGGGCACGTGGTAGAAGATTAGTGAATTAGTGATTACACGAGTCGGGGTTTTAGCATGGAGCACAATGCAAGTTCTCAAAATGCTAAATCCTGAAATCGTGGTTTCGCAA
Organism: Picea engelmannii; assembly: GCA_009831015.1. NCBI lineage: Eukaryota > Viridiplantae > Streptophyta > Pinopsida > Pinales > Pinaceae > Picea > Picea engelmannii. The sequence goes on along the minus strand of ML837319.1, from coordinate 39,691 downwards.
ATCGGAGGTTTGACAGGAAGCAGCACCCCGATTCCCTCAAAAGAGAAGTACCGAAAACACTCAGGGACAGAGCCCCAGGTCATGTCCCAAGGTCATATAGAAAAGCATGGCCACAAAGAAGAGTAAGTGCCTATTTATCGACTAGTGACTGGGGTTTTCGGGATCCAATCGTGGCCATCGGATGCATAGCAGATACGACCATCAATCTGAGAGAGGTCATTTCGCGAGTTTGAGCATCAGGATATTGGGAATCAAGTGGAGTGAAGACTCCTGAAATGAGATATCCCAAAATTTCATAGGGGATAAGTGTTGGGTCATGGCCCAAGGTCGTATGCAGGTAAAGGTGCATAGTTCACGTGAGCCATGCCTAGGGACAAAACATCGATGTTGTTGTAGAAGGGGTCGCCACGTTCTCTAAGTGCCAAATCGAATCGGCCTCGTTCCGATCTCGATGAAGAAGTAAGTGAAAGTGGGGGGAGGTGGTTGAAGCCTCGGGTCAACCCATAAATGAAAATCATGGAAGAACTAGCCATAGAGGTGGACCGTCAACCCGTAGTACCCCTACGATCTGGTTTTTCTGTAGGGCCCATATTGATCTGAGCTCGCGTTTGACAGGAGAATGCAGGTGCAGAATGACAAAAGAAGATGCAGACGCCGAGCCTTGAATTCAGTGGTTCGAGCATGCCTCTACTGAGGATGGATAAATATTTTGATTATATATGTGGAGTTCTAGGATTTTGTAAAGGAGGATGGTTGAGCAGTGCTCCCATATTTTAAACTTTTGATGAAGAACATTGGTTCTTTGGTTATGTATTTGTTTTTTGAGACATCGTGTTTAATGAAAGTTAGTTTCTTCTCCATATTATTTGCCTCTAATACTGAGAGAGTTCATGAATGACTGATTCACATGGATTGTTATGACTGTATTATGATGAATATTACATTATAGTGTTGTTATAATTTCTTTCAGTTTCTTTGAGATTTGAATTCAAGAGGATATTGTGTTTAAGTTTTTCCTCCTTAATCTACTGGAAGACCTAATGTCCATAGTATACCTCTACACTCTCCTCACCAAAGTCTTCCCTCTACTCACCCTTAATCCAACTTAATGACTGAATTTGATTCCAGACCTCACCTGCACGTGCATACTAGTCCATTTTTCTGAGTTAAAACGATATCATCTTGAGTCTGCGCCCATTTGACCACTTTAAAGCCAACCTGTGACATAAAACTCTGATGGGTACTGGGCTTACCCTCTCTTCAATCGGAAGGTGACTTCTAGTGCTAACATTTTTGGTGTCATTTCCAGGGAACGAATTGAAGACCTTTCCCTGGGTAGAATGACAATGAACTTTTGATTCTGAAGGTGCATCAAATATCAGAACCTCTGAAGATTGCGCTTGCACCTGGCGACTCCACTGTTTCAGTGCAGCTTCTTCTAAAAACATCTGAAGCTCCTTGGGAGAACACAACGATTAGATCTGGTATTTGATGGTGAAAAAAGACTAGACACACTCAAACTACATGCCATTCACCTGACGACTCCATGGTTAAAGAATCGATTGGCGACTCCACTAGTCTGAAATGGACAAAATTTTGGCTCAAAGGTTTGCTCCTTTTAATTTATCTTATGTTCCTGGTTTTCCAAATGTTGTTCCTACTATGGATTAATGGGGTGATTTTTTTTCCCATATTTAAAAATCATAAAGAGGACAACCCTTCTCAGCATCTCTGTGAGTTTCATGAACTCATCCATCAGTGGGATATACATCATGAGGATGTATTATTAAAAATGTTCATGTTCTCATTAGCAGGGGATGCTCATGAATGGTACCTCTCCTTACCCCCTGCTAACATCTCTTCCCTGGAATAATTTCATGCAACTTTCAATAAGCATTGTCAAAGGTATTATTCCTATGAGTTAATTTGTCATAATTGTTGTGAAGAATATAAAGATTGTGTTCAAGGTATCATTGTTTCGAATGAAAGATGTGAAGATGAAAGATTTGAAAGTTGTGAGGAGGAAGGATGCGAGGAGGAAGAAGATGCTTTGGGTGAGCTGATGAAACTGATAAAATATCTCTCTACCAAACTAGAAAGGTTGGAATCTGAAGAAAGCGCAGAGGCTTTTCCAGTCCTTGAGGCAGATGTTCTTGGCAGCTCTACTGAGGATGATAATGAATATTTCATAGTTGTATATGCCTTGCATTCTTCTCCTGAGGTGCCTGTTGTCCCTAGCTTCGATGATTATTCAGATGAAGAGAAGCAGGGCGTCACATCACAATTTGTTGACCATGGGAGCAACCAGCCTGTATATGACAGCTACGAATCAGATTCTAAGCTGGATATGTCGGATTTCAAAGAGCATACAAAAGAGCCATGTCCTCTATTCATTAACAAAAATCATCATGAGAAAATCAGCCATCCTGAGCAACAAATTGAAGAGAAGAGCTTTCCCATGGGTATTTTTTATGATGATTATGAATCTGACCCTTGGGAAATCCATAAATAATAAAAGGAGAAGCAGAAGGTGTAGTTCATAGCTTTCTCAGAGCTTGTAGGTGATCATCCACCACTTGAGACCAGTCAGCTTGCATCATCTTCTCATCCACTTGTGCTTATCAAAGATATTCAGCCATGTGTGAGCAGCTATGGAGCAGATCAGGTTGTCTGTTACAAATTTTCCAGAGTTTTCCACTCATTCATGAGCCTGTCGGTGAGTACATGGAGCTGCATTTCCTTCATACCTTAGAGTCGCCTAGATTTTTCTCAATTTCATACTTTGGAGGAAAGCTAAAGGATGTAATCGTTCTATTGTGATAGTTGCATCGTCTATTATCAATCATTGACAGAGTAAAGGAACTTCCAGTCAGGGAGTTACTTGAATGGCTATGGTGGAAATTTGCTTTCACCTAGCACTGTGTAAAAATAAATTAGTTTAGGACTATAAATAAATAAGCTCCTTGGAACATGTGTGTTTATTTTCATTTTTTACTTATCAACCTGTATTCCTCAGCGGGGTGTTTTTGGCTTGACTCCATAGCCCAACATAAGGTGACTGGAACTGCAAAAGAGATCTTAGAGGCTCGTAGAGAGGACTCTATCCCCCATGGAGCCTAATGTTATCATATATTCTTGCAGGGGGGATGTTTTCCCTTAAGAGCTGGCCATTGGATGACCAAATGCAAAAAAAGAGGGATTAAAAAACCCACAATTTTGTCTCATCCAAAGTTGGGGTACGTTGTGCTAAGGCACACGCATATCGGGATAACGAAGAATGCCACTTCAGGAATTTTGAAGTGAGGAACGTACGAAACCCCCGAGTCTTGAAGTGAGAAGAATATTTGGGCCGCCCAAATCGGAGGGGCACGTGGCAGCCGATTAGTGAATTCACGATTTCATGAGTCAAGATTTTAACATGGAGCACGATGCAAGTTCACAAAACGCAAAATCATGGTTTCACAAATAAGAGGTTTGACAGGAAGTAGCGCCCCGATTCCCCAAAAAGAGAAGTCCCGAAAACATTCGGGTAAAGATTCCCAGGTCATGGACCGAGGTCATATAGAAAAGTGGGGCCACAAATAATAGTAAGCGCATGTTTATCGACTGGTGACTGAGGTTTTCGGGATGCAATCGTGGTCGTCAGATGCATAGAAGATCCAACCGTCAATCTGAGAGAGGTCATTTCGCAAGTTAGAGCATCGAGATATTGGAAACCAAGTGGAGTGAAGACTCCTGAAATGTGAAATCCTGAAATTTCATAGGGGATAAGCGCTAGGTCATGGCCTGAGTTCGTATGCAGGTAAAGGTGCAGAGTTCACGTGAGCTACGCCCACGACCAAAACGTCAATGTTTCTGCAGACAGGGTCGCCACGTTCTCCAGGTGCCAAATCGAATCGACCTAGTTCTGAACCCGATGAAGAATTAAATGAAAGAGGGGGGAGGTGGTTGAACCCTCGCCTCACCCCATAAATGAAAATCATGGAAGCGCTGGAAGTCGAGGCAGACCATCAGCCCGTGGTACCCCTGCGAGCCAGGTTTTCTGCAGGGCCCATACTAATCTGAGCTCGCGTCTGGCAAGAGAATGCAGGTGCAGACTGACAGAAGAAGATGCAGACACTAAGCCTTGAATGCAGTGGTTCAAGCATGCCTCTGCTGAGGATGGTTAATTATTTTGAGTATATATGTGGATTTATGGGATTTTGTAAAGGAGAATGGTTGAGTAGTGCTCCCGTATTGTAAACTTTTGATGAAGAACACTGGTTCTCTGGTTATGTATTTGTTTTTTGAGACATCTTGTTTAATGAAAGTCAGTTTCTTCTCCATCTTATTTTCCTCCGATACTAAGAGAGTTCATGAATGACTAATTCACATGGATTCTTATGATTGTATTATGATGAATATTACATTATAGTGTTGTTATAATTTCTTTCAGTTTATTTGAGATTTGAATTCAAGAGGATCTTACGTTTAAGTTTATCCTCCTTAGGTTGTTGGAAGACCTGTTGTCCACAACAGACCTCTACATTCTCCTCACCAAATTCTTCCCTCTACTCACCCTTACTCCAACTTACTAACTGAATTTGATTCCAGACCTCACCTGCATGTGCATACCAGTCCAGTTTTCTCAGTTAAAATGATATCATATTGATTCTACTCCCATTTGACCACTTTAAAACCAACCTGTGACATAAAAATATGATGGGTACTGGGCTTACCCTCTCTTCGATCAGAGGGTGACTTCTAGTGCTAACATTTCTAGCACCGTTTCCAAGGAATGAATTGAATACCTTTCCCTGGGTAGAACAACAACGAAATTCTAATTTTGAAGGTGCATCAAATATAAGAACCTCTGGAGATTGAGCTTGCACCTGGCGACTCCACTATTTTACTGCAACTGCTTCTAGATACACCTGAAGCTCCCTGGGAGAACACAATGATCAGATATGGTCTTTGATGGGGAACAAATACCAGACACACTCAGACTGCATATCATTCACCTGGTGACTCCATGGTTAAAGAATCGATTAGCGACTCCACTGGTAAAAAATGGAATATTTTTTGGCTTGAAGGTTTGCTCCTTTTAATTTCTCCTATGTTCCTGGTTTTCCAAATGTTGTTCCTACTATGGATGAATGGGGTGATTTTTTGACCATATTTAAAGAGCGTAAAGAGGACAACCCTGCTTAGCACTCCGTGAGTTTCATGAACTCATACATCATTGGGAGATACATCATGAGGATGTATTATTAAAAATGTTCATGTTCTCATTAGTAGGGGATGCTTGTGAATGGTACCTCTCCTTACCCCCTTAGCATCTCCTCCCTGGAATAATTTCATGTAGCTTTCAATAAGCATTGTCAAAGGTATTATTCCTCTGAGTTAATTTTTCATAATTGTTGTGAATAATATAAAGATTGTGTTCAAGGTATGATTGTTTTGAATGAAATCTATGAAATCTGTGAGGAGGAAGGCTGCGAGGAGTAAGAATATGCTTTGGTTGAGTTGATTAAACTGATAAAATATCTCTTTGCCAAACTAGAAAGGTTGGAATCTGAAGAAAGCACATAGGATTTTCCAGTCCTTGAGGTGGATGTTCTTGACAGCTCTATTGAGGATGATAATGAAGATTTCATAGTTGTAGAGGCCTTTCATTCTGCTCCTGAGGTGCATGTTGTCCGTAGCTTCGATGATTATTCGGATGAATATTAGCAGGGCTCCACATCGCAATTTATTGACCTGGAGACTAGCCAACCTGTATATGACAACTATGAATCAGATTATGAGTTGGATATGTCAGATTTCCAAGAGCATACAACAAAGCCTTGTCCTCTATTCATTAATGAAAATCATCATGAGAAAATCAGTCATCCTAAGAATCATATTAAAGAGAAAATATTTCCCATGGGTCTTGTTTATGATGATTATGACTCTGACCCTTGGGAAATCCATAAAGAAGAAAATAAGAAGCAGAAGGGGTAGTTCATAGCCTGCCCAAAGCCTATAGGTGAGAAACCACCACCTGAGACCAGTTTGCCTGCATCAGCTTCTCATCCACCTGTGATTATCAGAGATATTCAGCCATGTGTGAGAAGTTTTGGAGTAGATCGGGTTGTCTGTTGCAAATTTTCCAGAGTTTTCCACTCATTCTATGAGCCTGTCAGCGAGTACATGGAGATGTATTTCCTTCATGCCTTGGAGCCGCCTAGATTTTTCTCAACTTCAATATTTAGAGGAAATTTGAAGGATGTAACTGTTCTGTTGTCATGGTTGCATTGTTTGTTATCAATCATTGACAAAGTAAAGGAAATTCCAGTCAGGGAGTTACTTGAATGACTATGGTGGAAATTTGCTTTCACCTAGCACTGTGTAAAAATAAATTAGTTTAGCACTGTACATAAATAAGCTCCATGGAGCATGTGTGTTTATTTTTATCTTTTACTTATCGGCCTATATTCCTCAGCAGGGTGTTTTGAGCTTGACTCCATATCCCAACAGAAGGCAACTGAAACTACAAAAGATATCTTAGAGCCTCGCAGGGAGGACTCTATCCCCCATGGAGCCTACTGTTATCACATATTCTTGTAGGGGGGTGTTTTCCCTTAAGAGTTGGCCATTGGATGACCAAATGAGAAATAAGGGGGCTTAAAAAACCCACAACTATGTATCATCCAATGTTGGGCGCGTTGTGCTAAGGCGCATGCATATCGGGACAATGAAGAATGCCACTTTGGCAATTTTGAAGTGAGGAAGGCGCGAAACCACTGAGTCCTGAAGTGCGAAGAATATTTGGGAAATCCAAATTGGAGGGGCACATGGCAGTAGATTAGATAATTCACAATTTCATGAGTCATAGTTTTAGCATGGAGCATGATGCAAGTTCGCAAAACGCGAAATCCCAAAATCGCGGTTTCGCAAATCGGAGGTTTGACAGGAAGCAACACCCTGATTCCCCGAAAAGGGAAGTCTCAAAAAAATTCGGGGAGAGAGCCCCGAGTCATGGCCCAGGGTCATATAGAAATGAAGGGCCACAAAGAAGAGTAAGTTCATGTTTATCGACTGGTGAATGGGGTTTCCGGGATGCAATAATGGTCGTCGAATGCATAGCAGATCCAACCGTCAATCTGAGAGAGGCCATTTTGCAAGTTAGAGCATCGGGATATTAGGAATCAAGTGGAGTGAAGATTCTCGAAACGCGAAATCCTAAAATTTCATAGGGGATAAGCATTGGGTCATGGCATGAGGTCGTATGCAGGTAAAGGTGCAGATTTCACATGAGCTACGCCCAAGGCCAAAACATCGATGTTGTCGCAGAAGGGGTCACCACGTTCTCCAGGTGCCAGATCGACTCGGCCTCATTCTGATCCTGATGAAGAATTAAATGAAAGAGGGGGGAGGTGGTTGAAGCCTCACCTCACCCCATAAATGAAAAACATGGAAGATCTGGCAGTGGAGGCGGACCATCAGCCCATGGTAACCCTGCGAGCCAGTTTTTCTGAAGGGCCCATACTGATCTGAGCTCATGTCTGACAAGAGAATGCAGGTGCAGACTGACAGAAGAAGATGCATATGTCGAGCCGTGAATGCAGTGGTTTGAGCATGCCTCTACCGAGTATGGAGAATTATTTTGAGTATATATGTGGAGTTCTGGGCTTTTTTAAAGGAGGATGGTTGAGTAGTGCTCCCGGATTGTAAACTTTTGATGAAGAACACTGGTTCTCTGGTTATGTATTTGTTTTTTGAGACATCTTGTTTAATTAAAGTCAGTTTCTTCTCCATCTTATTTGCCTCTGATACTGAGAGATTTCATGAATGACTGATTCACATGGATTTTTATGAATTTATTATGATGAATATTACATTATAGTGTTGTTATAATTTCTTTCAGTTTCTTTGAGATTTGAATTCAAGGGGATCTTGCATTTAATTTTTTCCTCCTTAAGTTGTTGGAAGACCTGATGTCCACAACAGACCTCTACACTCTCCTCACCAAATTCTTCCCTCTACTCACCCTTACTCCAACTTACTGACTGAAGTTGATTCCAGACTTCACCTGCATGTGCATACCAGTCCAGTTTTCTGAGTTAAAATGATATCATCTTGAGTCTACGCCCATTTGACCGCTTTAAAACCAACCTGTGACATAAAACTCTGATGGGTATTGGGCTTACCCTCTCTGAAATCGGAGGGTGAATTATAGTGCTAACAAGTATAATATAGCATAGTCCCTTGTTCCACACAAATACCTGAATACTCTCTCGACAGTTGTACAGTTATCCTTTCCAGGTGTCAACATGTACCTTATCAACACTCCCACTACATGGAAAATTTATGGTCAAGTGCAGACCATCACATACATTGGAATACCAACTGCACTTGCATAGGGAACATGTGCCATGTCCTCTATTTCTTTCTATTCTTTAGAAACTGTTCAGCAGTAGGCCTTGCTCCCATAGGAATTGGCACCTTCATCGGTTTGCAAGCCTATATGTTGAAACGTTTCATAATTGTTTCAATATACTTCGTATGATTCAAACAGATCTTTCTAGCGGATTGATCAATCTTAATCTCCATTCCCATAATGGAGTTAGCTACACTGAAATCCTTCATGTCTAACTTGGAGGATAATTGCTTCTTCACCTCCTTTGTTACATCCATGTTGTTTCCAATCAGACACATGTCATCGACATACAAAGCTACATATATGAAATGCCCACCTTCTTCCTTGAAATATATGTAGTGATCATCTTTGCTTCTCACAAATCCCAAACTAAGGATGTATGTGTCAAACTTCTGGTACCACATCCTTGGTGATTTCTTTAGACCATAAAGGGATATTTTGATTTTTCACACCAACTTTTGCTTTCTCTTTACTAGAAATCCTTTCGGGTTTTTCATGTAGATTTCTTCTTCTAGGTCCCCATGTAGGAATGTTCTCTTAACATCCATCTGTTCTATATCCAGATCAAATGATACAACCAGAGACATTAGTATTCTAATGTAATATAGTTTTACAACAGGGGAAAAAATATCATGTGTCATTCATTCATCTTCTTCTTGAACACCCACTTGATACTTGTTAGCGCCACCATTTTTCTCTTCAATTAGAGTCAGTTTTAGTCGAGTTATGCTCCATGTGTCAAAGCATGTGAGGTCGGGTACGTAACAACAAAGGGGTTGAAGTCATAAGGTGGCGAGTTGGCCCTTGGAGTCAGGAAGGGATGTTAGAGTCCAAACATGCGTAATAAGTATGAGTCTATTCCCAAAGAGTCGGGTCCTGCCAAAAAGGGAGTTTCTACGTGCCCCAGGTCTAGGCAAGTTGTTAATAAAAGTCGCATCAGCAAGTGCAATAACTATTATCAACTCATTATGAAAGCTGGAAGAATGTAAAATCGTGGCGTTCGTATCATGTATGCTCTGTAGCCCTTATCAACTGTACTTTACATGAGCGGATGTGCTATGTAAAATATGCAGTTCATTTTGAAACATCCAGTCGACATGACTTTAGTGTTCCTTGGCACGTTTCCTCCTCCTGCCTGCTCTGTTATAAATTTCAGGTTCTCTACACGCATTCTATTCGCAAATCGGGGTTATGCATTGTTTGTAATTTTTTCTCGCAAGCCTAGGTTCATCAAATTCTTCGTCTTGGGCCTTTGTCATATCCACTGTGTGTAAGAAAAATATGGGTTGCACCATGGAAACCTCCCAAAACATACTAAAGGGTGCATGAAGTGGTAGAAGCACCCGACCTAAGCCCAAAAGAAACTAGGATTCTTTCTCACTCACAACAAGCACCCCCAAGGATCTGAAGGGAGTCTCATCTTTTCCCGCAGAAGCGAGGATATCACACTGCTCGAAGTCTGGAATGAAAGAAGTTACGTAGGAAGGAAATACGTTAGAAGCCCTATCTCCCCAACAACAAATACACCAGAGAAGGGGTAGGCCAAGTAAAAACAAGGAAGTTGGGGAAACCCATGTTCCAAACAAGCACGCGCAATATCGGCTGCTAAAGAATTGCTTATGCGTGCTATTGGGTTGGAACCTTTCGAATGTACAAGTTGAGGAAGTGGGAGAAGAATGAGGAGGAAAAATTTTGCAGGAACTAATGTTCGAGAGCCAACTCAACAACTGAAACAGGCGAAACTCGTTGTCACCGAACTTTACGAGGAAAAAAGGGAACTGAGACAGAAATTGGCTGCAAATACCCTTGAAGTGTATTTTTTTTTTGAGACATCTTGTTTTTTGAGAAATTGACTGGTTCTCTGGTTATGTATTTTTTTTTTGAGACATCTTGTTTAATGAAAGTCAGTTTCTTCTCCATCTTATTTTCCTCCAATACTAAGAGATTTCATGAATGACTGATTCACATTGATTCTTATGGTTGTATTATGATGAATATTACATTATAGTGTTGTTATAATTTCTTTCAGTTTATTTGAGATTTGAATTCAAGAGGATCTTACGTTTAAGTTTTTCCTCCTTAGGCTGCTGGAAGACCTGATGTCCACAACAGACCTCTACATTCTCCTCACCAAATTCTTTCCTCTACTCACCCTTACTCCAACTTACTAACTGAATTTGATTCCAGACCTCACCTGCATGTGCATACCAGTCCAGTTTTCTTAGTTAAAATGATATCATATTGATTTTACTCCCATTTGACCACTTTAAAACCAACCTGTGACATAAAAATATGATGTGTATTGGGCTTACCCTCTCTGCGATCAAAGGGTGACTTCTAGTGCTAACATTTCTGGCACTGTTTCCAGGGAATGAATTGAATACCTTTCCATGTGTAGAACAACAACGGACTTCTAATTTTGAAGGTGCATCAAATATAAGAACCTCTGAAGATTGAGCTTGCACCTGGCGACTCCACTATTTTAGTGCAACTGCTTCTAGATACACCTGAAGCTCCCTGGGAGAACACAACGATCAGATATGGTCTTTGATGGGGAACAAATACCAAACACACTCAGACTGCATATCATTCACTTGGCGACTCCATGGTTAAAGAATTGATTAGCGACTCCACTGGTCTGAAATGGACAAAATTATGGCTTGAAGGTTTGCTCCTTTTAATTTCTCCTTTGTTCCTGGTTTTCCAAATGGTGTTCCTACTATGGATGAATGGGGCAATTTTTTGACCATATTTAAAGAGCGTAAAGAGGACAACCCTGCTTAGCACTCCGTGAGTTTCATGAACTCATGCATCATTGGGAGATACATCATGAGGATGTATTATTAAAAATGTTCATGTTCTCATTAGCAGGGGATGCTCATGAATGGTACCTCTCCTTACCCCCTTAGCATCTCCTCCCTGGAATAATTTCATGTAGATTTCAATAAGCATTATCAAAGGTATTATTCCTCTGAGTTAATTTTTCATAATTGTTGTGAATAATATAAAGATTGTGTTCAAGGTATGATTGTTTTGAATGAAATCTATGAAATCTATGAGGAGGAAGGCTGCGAGGAGGAAGAATATGCTTTGGTTGAGTTGATTAAACTAATAAAATATCTCTTTGCCAAACTAGAAAGGTTGGAATCTGAAGAAATCACAGAGGATTTTCCAGTCCTTGAGGTGGATGTTCTTGACAGCTCTATTGAGGATGATAATGAATATTTCATAGTTGTAGAGGCCTTGCATTCTGCTCCTAAGGTGCATGTTGTCTGTAGCTTCGATGATTATTCGGATGAAGATCAACAGGGCCCCACATCACAATTTGCTGACCTGGAGACTAGCCAACCTGTATATGACAACTATGAATCAGATTATGAGTTGGATATGTCGGATTTCCAAGAGCATACAAAAAAGCCTTGTCCTCTATTCATTAATGAAAATCATCATGAGAAAATCAGCCATCCTGAGAAGCATATTAAAGAGAAAATATTTCCCATGGGTCTTGTTTATGATGATTATGACTCTGACCCTTGGGAAATCCATAAAGAAGAAAAGAAGAAGCAGAAGGGGTAGTTCATAGCCTGCCCAGAGCCTATAGGTGAGAAACCACCACCTGAGACCAGTCTGCCTGCATTAGCTTCTCATCCACCTGTGATTATCAGAGATATTCAACCATGTGTGAGAAGTTGTGGAGTAGATCGGGTTGTCTGTTTCAAATTTTCCAAAGTTTTCCACTCATTCTATGAGCCTGTCAACGAGTACATGGAGATGTATTTCCTTCATGCCTTGGAGCCGCCTAGATTTTTCTTAACTTCAACCTTTAGAGGAAATTTGAAGGATGTAATTGTTCTGTTGTCATGGTTGCATCGTTTGTTATCAATCATTGACAAAGTAAAGGAAATTCCAGTCAGGGAGTTACTTGAATGGCTATGGTGTAAATTTGCTTTCACTTAGCACTGTGTAAAAATAAATTAGTTTAGTACTGTACATAAATAAGCTCCATGGAGCATGTGTGTTTATTTTTATCTGTTACTTATCGGCCTATATTCCTCAGCAGGGTGTTTTGAGCTTGACTCCATATCCCAACAAAAGGCAACTGGAACTGCAAAAGATATCTTAGAGCCTCACAGGGAGGACTCTATCCCCCATGGAGCATAATGTTATCACATATTCTTGTAGGGGGGTGTTTTCCCTTAAGAGTTGGCCATTGGATGACCAAATGCAAAATAAGGGGGCTTAAAAAACCCACAACTATGTCTCATCCAATGTTCGGGCACGTTGTGCTAAGGCACATGCATATCGGGACAGTGAAGAATGCCACTTTGGCAATTTTGAAGTGAGGAAGGCGTGAAACCACCAAGTCCTAAAGTGCGAAGAATATTTGGGAAATCCAAATTGGAGGGGCACATGGCAGTAGATTAGAGAATTCACAATTTCGTGAGTCATATTTTTAGCATGGAGCACGATGAAAGTTCGCAAAACGTAAAATCCCAAAATCGTGGTTTCGCAAATCGGAGGTTTGACAGGAAGCAACACCTTGATTCCCCGAAAAGGGAAGTCTCAAAAACATTCGGGGATAGAGCCCCGGGTCATGGCCCGAGGTCATAAAGAAATGAAGGGCCACAAAGAAGAGTAAGTGCATGTTTATCGACTGGTGAATGGGGTTTCCGGGATGCAATCATGGTCGTCGGATGCATAGCAGATTCGACCGTCAATCTGAGAGAGGCCATTTCGCGAGTTAGAGCATCGGGATATTGGGAATCAAGTGGAGTGAAGACTCCCAAAATGCGAAATCCTAAAATTTCATAGGGGATAAGAATTGGGTCATGGCATGAGGTCATATGCAGGTAAAGGTGTAGAGTTCACATGAGCTACGCCCAAGGCCAAAACATCGATGTTGTTGCAGAAGGGGTCACCACGTTCTCCAGGTGCCAAATCGACTCGGCCTCATTCTGATCCTGATGAAGAATTAAATGAAAGCGGGGGGAGGTGGTTGAAGCCTCACCTCACCCCATAAATGAAAATCATGGAAGATCTGGCAGTGGAGGCGGACCGTCAGCCCATGGTAACCCTGCGAGCCATTTTTTCTACAGGGCACATACTGATCTGAGCTCGCGTATGACAGGAGAATGCAGGTGCAGACTGACAGAAGAAGATGCATACGTCGAGCCTTGAATGCAGTGGTTCGAGCATGCCTCTACCGAGGATAGAGAATTATTTTGAGTATATATGTGGAGTTCTGGGATTTTTTAAAGGAGGATGGTTGAGTAGTGCTCTCGTATTGTAAACTTTTGATGAAGAACACTGGTTCTCTGGTTATGTATTTGTTTTTTGAGACATCTTGTTTAATTAAAGTCAGTTTCTTCTCCATCTTATCTGCCTCTGATACTGAGAGAGTTCATGAATGACTGATTCACATGGATTTTTATGAATTTATTATGATGAATATTACATTATAGTGTTGTTATAATTTCTTTCAGTTTCTTTGAGATTTGAATTCAAGGGGATCTTGCATTTAAGTTTTTCCTCCTTAGACTGTTGGAAGACCTGATGTCCACAACAGACCTCTACACTCTCCTCACCAAATTATTCCCTCTACTCACCCTTACTCCAACTTACTGACTGAAGTTGATTCTAGACCTCACCTGCATGTGCATACCAGTCCAGTTTTCTGAGTTAAAATGATATCATCTTGAGTCTACGTCCATTTGACTGCTTTAAAACCAACCTGTGACATAAAACTCTGATGGGTATTGGGATTACCCTCTCTGAAATCGAAGGGTGAATTCTAGTGATAACAAGTATCATATAGCATAGTCCCTTGTTCCACACAAATACCTGAATACTCTCTCGACAGTTGTACAGTTATCCTTTCCAGGTGTCAACATGTACCTTATCAACACTCCCACTGCATGGAAAATTTATGGTCAAGTGCAGACCATCACATACATTGGAATACCAACTACACTTGCATAGGGAACATGTGCCATGTCCTCTTTTTCTTTCTATTCTTTAGAAACTATTCAGCAGTAGGCCTTGCTCCCACATGAATTGGCACCTTCATCGGTTTGCAAGCATCTATGTTGAAACGTTTCATAATTGTTTCAATATAATTCGTATGATTCAACCAAATCTTTCTAGCGGATTGATCAATCTTAATCTCCATTCCCATAATGGAGTTAGCTACACCGAAATCCTTCATGTCTAACTTGGAGGATAATTGCTTCTTCACCTCCTTTGTTACATCCATGTTGTTTCCAATCAGACACATGTCATCGACATACAAAGCTACATATATGAAACGCCCACCTTCTTCCTTGAAATATATGCAGTGATCAGCTTTGCTTCTCACAAATCCCAAACTAAGGATGTATGTGTCAAACTTCTGGTACCACATCCTTGGTGATTTCTTTAGACCATAAAGGGATATTTTGATTTTTCACACCAACTTTTGCTTTCTCTTTACTAGAAATCCTTTTGGTTTTTTCATGTAGATTTCTTCTTCTAGGTCCCCATGTAGGAACGTTCTCTTCACATCCATCTGTTCTATATCCAGATCAAATGCTACAGCCAGAGACATTAGTATTCTAATGTAATTTAGTTTTACAATAGGGGAAAAAATATCATGTGTCATTCATTCATCTTCTTCTTGAACACCCACTTGATACTTGTTAGCGCCACCATTTTTCTCTTCAATTAGAGTCAGTTTTAGTTGAGTTATGGTCCATGTGTGAAAGCATGTGAGGTCAGGTACGTAACAACAAAGTGGTTGAAGTCAGCAGGTGGCGAGTTGGCCCTTGGAGTCAGGAAGGGATGTTAGAGTCCAAACATGCGTAAATAAGTATGAGTCTATTCCCAAAGAGTCGGGTCCTGCCAAAAAGGGAGTTTCTACGTGCCCCAGGTCTAGGCAAGTTGTTAATAAAAGTCGCATCAGCAAGTGCAATAACTATTATCAACTCATTATGAAAGATGGAAGAATGTAAAATCGTGGCGTTTGTATCATGTATGCTCTGTAGCCCTTATCAACTGTACTTTACATGAGCGGATGTGCTATGTAAAATCTGCAGTTCATTTTGAAACATCCAGTCGACATGACTTTAGTGTTCCTTAGCACGTTTCCTCCTCCTACCTGCTCTGTTATAAATTCCAGGTGCTCTACACACATTCTATTCGCAAATCGGGGTTATGCATTGTTTGTAATTTTTTCTCGCAAGCCTAGGTTCATCAAATTCTTCGTCTTGGGCCTTTTTCATATCCACTGTGTGTAAGAAAAATACAGGTTGCACCATGGAAACCTCCCAAAACATACTAAAGGGTGCATGAAGTGGTAGAAGCGCCCGACCTAAGCCCAAAAGAAACTAGGATTCTTTCTCACTCACAACAAGCACCCCCAAGGATCCGAAGGGAGTCTCATCTTTTCCCGTGGAAGTGAGGATATCACACCGCTCGGAGTCTAGAATGAAAGAAGTTGCGTAGGAAGGAAATATGTTAGAAGCCCTATCTCC
This sequence comes from Picea engelmannii, assembly GCA_009831015.1. Taxonomy (NCBI): domain Eukaryota; kingdom Viridiplantae; phylum Streptophyta; class Pinopsida; order Pinales; family Pinaceae; genus Picea; species Picea engelmannii. The sequence continues at coordinate 23,782 of ML837319.1, read as the reverse complement.
ACAACAACAAATACGCTAGAGAAGGGGTAGGCCAAGTAAAAACAAGGAAGTTGGGGAAACCCATGTTCCAAACAAGCACGCGCAATATAGGCTGCTAAAGAATTGCTTATGCGCGCTATTGGGTTGGAACCTTTCGAATGTACAAGCCGAGGAAGTGGGAGAAGAATGAGGAGGACAGATTCCGTAGGAACTAATGTTCGAGAGCCATCTCAACAACTGAAACAGGCGAAACTCGTTGTCGCCGAACTTTACGAGGAAAAAAGGGAACTGAGACATAAATTGGTTGCAAAGACCCTTGAAGTGTAAGCATGACAAGGCCACGAAGGAAATGTAACATGGCTCAAGAGACAGCTCAGAGAGGTGTAGGATACAATCATACAACTATGCGAAATGCAGAGGCTGTTAGAAGAAAGGAATGCAAATATTTTTAGAGAAGGTGAAGCAGTTGAGGAGAAAGTTCACGCAGATCTTGCTAGCATGCAGAAGATACATAATTAACTGAGTTTCATTCTCGTATCATCGAACAGAGCAAATATCTTGATATTTTTGAAGGAGGCATCATCCTTATACGGTTTTTTCATTTTGGTAATGGTCGCGACAGTCAATAGCTACTCGCCATGCACGCACCCCAACAAAGAAACGCACGACAAAAATCAAGGCCATTATAGTAGATGGTGGGAGCCTATCAAAATACTTGATCATTCAGATACCTCATCAAATTTAGGCTTTGACACATCACTCTCCCCATGACAAGACCTTGATGATAACCGATTCCCCGTGGCGAAACACAAGCAGTCATGATGCGACCAGATGCAGTTGTTTTCTATTTTTGGAAAGGTATCATGCGAAGAGTCATTTAGTTTAGAACAATCAGTTTCCTAAGTTCTAGGGATAGTAGCTAGAGAGCAGGGCAGCCCAAGTGACACCCTTGCCTATAGATTTTATCTTTTCAATGTAAGCCAATTTGGTTGGCAAAATTATTATAGACAATGTCTATTGAATGTAGTTTGAGACCAATCGGAACTTAATGCAAATGTCCTCAAGCTTTGATGTAAAGATTCTAATTGTATCAGTTGGATGTATTGTTTCCTTTCTTTGTGTACGTACGTCCTGTTCTGTTTATTCATATCGTTTTCTGTCTGAATCATAATGAATTTTCGAACCTAGGATTCGTCGTGCAGCACCCCTTGTTTGCGCCATTTAGACAAAACGTATTTCCTCTAAATTTAACTCTGAATTCATCCTCATTGGTGCTCCGAGTTGCTTCCTGTATTTTCTCCTTTACACACACAATGATTTTAAACTGAAGATTGTTGCTCGCTTAGCCTTTATCCTCTCAATTTCAGTCACTGAGTCATTTGCTCCATCATTTTCTTAAATCGACTCCATAGCCCAAGGTCTTACTTTCTTGTGCCAATAGAACCAAAAAATTATTATCTAATGGTGTTAATTCTAGCCAATAGTTTAAATCCATATCCTGTATTGGGACAAAGTCTCCCGAGAGAGCCCTCTCTAGGTCTGAAAGGCTAGTTTTGGGTCTCAAAGTTGGTTGAAATAGTTACCCCTGTCATATGTTTATCATCCAAATAGATTTATGAAGTGCTAACATTCTGGCGGCGTTGTTGGGGATGGAATTGAATAAATTTTCTCAGGGAAAATGACTAGAGTTACAGTTTTGACTCATGACAGTAACATAGGGAAAAACGTCTACACTAGTTGAAACCTTTACCCTGGCGAATCCAGTCAAAAATACCAGTAGCACCAAGTAGTGCAGTTCAGGAACCCTGGCTCCGAAGACGATCTATATGAGAGAAAATCCTGACCCAAACCCTATAGAGCTTGTGTGCAACCTAGAGAAACTTCTACGTAGGACTAGAGAGCAAGCGTTGGACCCGTTGTATTACCTGGACAGAAGCCTGCCCTTACCCAAAGACGGTGCGAAAAGAATTGATGACCTTGAGTTTGAAACATTATTTGAGCAAACCATGTTCAGGTCTAAGTCGGAAACCAGCTTGGATGAGATAGTTTTCGACCAGAAGAGATTCCAAGCCCTGATATCTAATAATATCCCTGAAATCCCCAACCCTCCTAGAGCTATGGCCACCAGATTTCCCCCCCTCGTTCTGCAACCCCAACTGCATGATTTTCCCCAAAATTATAGCCAGAGGATTAATCTCTACGATGTTGAAGGTAACATTTCATCCCAGAGGCATATGGATTGGTTCAACGATTTCATCGGCCTAGAGGAGGTGGACTATGCAGACGTGAAAATGAGGTTGTTCACATAGAGCCTTTTGGGGGAGGTGAGGAAATGGTTCAAATCCCTCCTGGCTCCAAGAATTCGATACTTCATCATGTTCAAGACGTCTTTCATTACTATATGGGGAGACAAGAAGAACCCCTTGTAGCTGTTAACGAAATACAATAATATGAAGATGGCATTGGAGGACATGGTGCAAGAATTCTCAGCCTATTTGATGAAGGTTTATAACTCGATTCCTACAGAAGTTCAGCCACCCCCCGAGGTTGCGTAGTTGTGATATGTCGACTCCTTCGATATCGATTTTTTCTTGCTGTTGAGAGAAATAAGATCATCAAATCTAGACACAATGATGAATGACATGATCGAAGTCGAGGTAAATATAATGGCATCGGGGAAGATCAAACAGATATTCAATAGAGGCGATAAGAGACCCCAAGGGGATGCATAGCCATCAACATATCCATCCTCAAATGACAAGTTCGACTTGATGATGAAGAAGATAGAGAAACTGATGGAGAGAATGTCCATGGGAAACAAACCTGCCACCCGAGAATAGCATGACCCCCAACCTAGAAATCAGAACCTCTGAAGGGGCCAAGTTCCTCATATTAGACAGAGGGAATAGAGGGAGAAGAGATATCAGGGTGACCAGCAAACAAGGCCTTTGTTCCAAAACAACTACACGGATGAAGACTTCGATCGGATGTTCGAAGACCAAATGCATTATTGCAATGACAAGAACTTGCACATGTTTTTGACAAAGGGATAACATGATCAGTACATGAGAGAAAATGATGATATGATACTTGAGACAAATGACACGTTGTCTTGGGAGACGAAAGATTTCATAAATGGTTATCAAAACGCCATCATGCAGTTTCAGAAGAAATATAACCTCGGGAGAAAGGAGGCGTCTATCGAACCTCAACAGACAAAATCTATAAGGAAACCTCTTGCGGACACCCCTTCCACAAGCCAACTGAAGATGGACAACCTAACCAAGGATGCAACTGAAAAGGTAAAGTCAAAGGAGGAAGCCCCAAGGAAAGCGTCGGAAATAAGCTGGGAAGTGTGTGGAAAAGAGGTAGAGAAGGTTTGTCCTCCCTTTAACTTCGATCATGAAATGGATAAAAATAAAATCTCTGTCCCTTTTAACGAACTTGTCAAAAAGGGTGAATATCGAGAACAGATCATTAAAATGCTTAAAATGGGACAAACGCCCGGCACTTTGAACATCCAAGATGATCACCCTGCTATTATGTTTGGTCTGCGCGTTGAGGAGACAAGTGATACTTAGGACGTGCCCTCGTTCTATGTCAGTCTAAAAATCCATGACATGACCCTACATAATTCCATGCTATATTCAGGGGCGTCACACAACCTCATGCCAAAGTTGATCATGGATGAGTTGGGTTTGGACATCACCAGGCCCTATAAGGACCTATTTTATTTTGATTCGAGGAAAGTCAAGTGCTTGGGTCTCATCAAGGATTTCGTCATATCACTTGCCCAAATTCCTTCGAAAAACATGGTTATGGATGTGGTCATGGAAGACATACCCCCTAAGTTTGGCATGTTGTTTTCCAGGTCATGGGATGTGAAGTTAAAGGGGACTCTGTAAATGCACATGTCATATGCCACCATTCCTATCTTTGTCTAGGATAGACAACTATACAAAGAAGTGTTATTAAAATACATGGTAAGCAGTAAGACGCAACCAAATAACCATCCTATCTAATTCATCGAAACTAAGGTCGGTTCCTCCATATTCTACAATGACCTAAGATTTGAAGAGGAAGGGCCAACAACCAGCATGACAGCCGATGAGGAAACCACACGAAAATCGACAGAGTGTGCCAACACAAAGAACCATGTGGAAAATGCAATATGGAACATGAGTTTCGATGGAGCAGTCAATAAGGAAGGAGCAGGGGTCGGCATATTGATAATCCCCCCCAAGGTGGGCACAAAACTGTTCTCGTACAAGATCGTATCCGAATGTATAAACAACATGGCCGGGTATGAGGCACTGATTTTAGGCCTGAAGGTTTTGAAAGAATTAGGCGTAAAGAGGATATCAGTGTGTGGAGACTCCGAGCTGGTTATAAAACAGGTGAAAGGAATATATCAGTCCAGACACCCCAGGCTGAGAGCATACGGAAACTTGGCGCTGGACCTCCTCGAATAATTCTTGGAGTATGATTTATCTACTATCCCAAGGGGGAAAAATCATATCATTAATGCATTGTCCACCTCCACCTCAGTTTTTAAAATTCCCATCTTCCCAAATATAAAATACAAGATCGAAGTCAAACACAGGTCGACTATTTCTGATAATATAAAAAATTGGCAAGTGTTTGAGGACAAAAAACAGGTGGAGATATTTCTCCGAATGAGCGACGAGTTATCTAACATAAACATTGATGATGAGTGTTGTTGCAACGAAGATGGGAGTGTATATGCGTGCAGCAATGATGACCCTTTCCAGAACCATATATCGGGAAGGGACATAGTACAAAAGAAAAATAACATCATCCCAAAGGGGCTAGTTCCGTTGGAAAATTTGTTTGACGAAAACGATGTGGCTAGAAATCCCAAAATCACTGCAAATGATGAAGATGTTGAACAGTGCAACATTGAGACTCAGGAGAACCTGAAAATAATCAAATTGTCAAAAACACTTAGTCAAGAGGTCAAACAAGAATACATCAAGATTATGAAGGATTTCCCCGATGTTTTCTCTTGGAGTTATGACTATTTGAAGGTGTATGATACTAAAGTGATTCAGCATGTCATCCCTCTCAAAGAAGATCAGAGGCATTTCAAACAAAATTTGTGACGGATAAATCCCCTACTGTTGCCTCTAATCGAAAAGGAGGTAAAGAAACTCTTCAAAGATAAAATTATAGTTTATTTAAGGTTTCTAAGTGGGTATCCAACTTGGTACCTGTTAGAAAAAAGAGCGGCGAAATAAGATTGTGTGTGGATTTTCGAAACTTAAACAAAGTGTCCCTCAAGGACCACTACCATCTTCGTAAAATGGAATATATTCTGCAAAAGGTATTGGGGTACCAGAAGATGTCCATGATGGACAGTTTTTCAGGTTATAATCATATCATGGTCCACCTAGATGACAGGGAAAAGACATCTTTTACAACGCCATGGGGGACGTTCATGTATGCCAAGATGCCTTTTGTCCTGATGAATGTTGGAGAGATACTTTCTAGATGGAAATGGACATAGCATTTGCTGAAGAAAAGGACAAGTTCATTGTGATCTACTTGGATGACATCATGGTATACTCTGACTCCGAAAAACAACACCTCGAGCATATGAAGAAAGTTTTCCAGAAGTGCATGAAATTCGGCATATCACTGAATCTGAAGAAGTCACATTTCAATATGGAATAAGGGAAGTTTTTAGGGAACATTATCTCGAAAGAGGTCATTAAGAGATCCCAATAGGGTTGAAAAAATCCTAAAAATTGGAACTCCGTGTAGTAAGAAGGAAGTGCAATCCTTCCTGGGAAAAGTAAACTTCTTGACAAGATTCATCCCGAACCTGGCAGAAATTATAAAACATATCACCTGCATGCTTAGAAAGGGGAACGAGATCAAGAGGAACTTGGAATATAGGAAATCATTCAAAGATATCAAAGTGGCACTGACTAAATCTCCTGTGTTGGCCAGCCCAGACTTCACGAAAGACTTCATCCTGTTTTCATTCACCTCGAAGCATACAATTACCAATGTGCTTTTACAGAAAGATAATCAAAACTTTGAAAAACCCATAGCCTATTTCAGTAGGACACCGAGGGATGCTCCACTAAGTTACGACATTATGGAGAAATAAGAATACGCCTTAGTAAAATCCCTAAAGGAGTTCAGGACGTACATTTTACACTCCCACATTATTGCTTACGTGCCCAACAACTCAATCAAGGATATCCTGACTCAGCCTGACCCTGAAGGGGGGAGAGGTAAGTGGATAGCAGCCATGTTGGAATATGACCTGGATATTAAGCCTATGAAACTAATTAAGGGTCAGGGCCTTGCGAAGCTGATGGCGCAGTCGGACTGCAATGTTGTGGATATCAATTTCATTTCCGATCTGTCAGAGAACCCTTAGAAAGAAACGACTGCGCAGGTATCTCAGGATTTCGTCGATTCATCATGGTATACAGACATAATCTATGTGATAAGGAACCTGGAAGACCCTCCAGGTTTAAGTAAGACCAAATACAGATTTATAAATCTCAAAGCGATTAAGTTCTGCATCTTGGATAGTTCACTATACTGGAAAGATCCTGGAGGGATATTGCTGATTTGTTTGTTGGAAAATGATGCAAAATGAGCTATCGAAGAATTTCACAAGGGATACTGCAAAGGACACCATTACTGGAAAAACACCACACACAAACTCCTATTAATGGGTTACTATTGGCCTACCATCATCACAGATGTATACAAAGAAGTGTCCAAATCCCACAAGTGTCAGATTTTCAACGGAAGAAGAAAGTTGTAGCCCTTGCCACTAAAGTCGATCTCAGTCGAAGAACATTTTATGCAGTGGGGTTTGGATTTCATAGGGGAAATAAATCTGCCATCCTCATTGCAACACAAATGGATACTCGCAGCCACTGACTACTTCTCGAAATGGATAGAAGTGATCCATGCGAAGCAGTCATCATCCAATATCTAGAGACAAACATCTTGTCGAGATTCGTATGCCCCATCAAGATCATAACGGACAACGCAGCCGCATTCAATTCCAAGAATATGGAGAAGTTTTGTTAGGATTACAATATAACCTTGGGGCATTCTACGGCATACTACCCACAGGGAAACGGGTTAGCGAAATCATTAAATAAAATCTTGACCAAGATCATCAAAAGACTCTTGCAAGAAAATAAGAAAGATTGGCATAAAAAGCTTATCTATGCACTGTGGGAATACCAAGTTACCACGAAGAATTCCATCTCAATGTCACCTTTCCAGATTGTATACAGCGCAAACGCAATTTTCCCTACCACACTAGGGTTGCCTGTCAGAAAATTAAAGCAAGAGCAGGAGGTCGAGCCAAATGACACACAGAGGAGAATAAATCAGTCGCTCCACACACAACAAATGAGGGAACAAGTGTACAATCGATCACAACTCCACTAGGAAAGGATGAAGAAAACCTTTGACAAGCGTTCTAAGAAAGAGGTGTTTTGGTTGGGTGATCTGGTTTTGAAATGGGATGCGAGGAATGAGGATAAAGGAAAGCACGAAAAATTTGATAATCTGTGGACGGTTCCATTCAAAATCGGTGCATACTATGGAAATAATGATTATTTCCTGAAAGAAATAAATGGAGAGTGTGTTGATTGGGGGCCTGCAAACAGCAAGTTCCTCAAACATTATCTGATGAAATAAAATATGTTTAAGTCACGTGTCATTGTAAATAGTCATTTTATATTTTGTGTCGAGTCATTATGTCAACAGAAAATTGAAGCCCGAAGTGAAGGCCTTGAGATTATGTTGAATCTTTTAGAAACTGTGTGTATAGGTTTAGGTTGTGTTTTGTCTTTCATATTTCAGTGTCTGAAAGTCGAATAAGGCCCAATGCTTAGGCACCTGTTCTACTGTTCTTTTCTACCTTGTGGGGATGATAGCATCCCTGTTGGAGCCAGTTGTTAGCACCGCCAATTTTCTCTTCAATTAGAGTCAGTTTTAGTCGAGTTATGGCCCATGTGTCAAAGCATGTGAGGTCAGGTATGTAACAACAAAGGGGTCGAAGTCAGAAAGTGGTCGATTGGACCTTGGATTTGGGAAGGGATGTCAAAGTCCAAACATGCATAAATAAGTACGAGTTTGTTCCTAAAGAGTCAAGTCCTGTCAAAAAGGGAGTTTCTACGTGCCACAAATCTAGGCAATTTTTTAATAAAAGTCACATCGGCAAGTGCAATAACCATTATCAGCTCATTATGAAGGATAGAATAATGAAAAATAGCGGCGTATGTATCATGTATTCTCTGCAACCCTTATCAGTTGTACTTTACATGTGCGGATGTGCTATGGAAAATATGTAGTCTATTTAGAAACATCCAGTCGCCATGAATTTAGTGTTCCTTGGCACATTTCCTCCTCCCGCCTTCTCTGTTATAAATTCCAGATGCTATGCATGCATTCTATTTGAAAATTGAGTTTAGGCATTGTTTGTAATTTTTTCTCGCAAGCCCAGGTTGATCGAATAATCCGTCTTGGGACTTTTCCATATCCACCGCACGCAAGAGAAATACGGGTTGCACCATGAAAACCTCCAAAAAATTAATAAAGGGCGTGCGAAGTATCAGAATCACCCAACCCAAGCCCCAAAGAAACTAGGATTCTTTCTCACTCACAATAGGTGCCCCCAAGGATCTGAAGGGAGTCTCACCTTTTCCCGTGAAATTGAGGATATCACATCGCTTGGAGTCTAGAGCGGAAGAAGTTGAACAGGAAGGAAATATGTTAGAAACCATGTCTCCCCAACAGTAAATACCTCGGAGAAGGGGCAGGCCAAGGAAGAACAAGGAATTTGGGGAAACCCAAGATCCAAACAAGTCGCGTGCAAGATCGGTTGTCAAAGAATTACTTATGTGAATTATTCGGCAAGAACCTATCAAAGGTACAAGCTGAGGAAATGGGAGCAGAATGAGGGGGACAGATGTTGCAGGCACTAATGTTCGAGAGCCATCTCAGCAGTTGAAACAGGCGAAACTCGTTGTCGCCGAACTTTACCAGGAAAACAGGGAACTGAGATAGTAGTTGGCACCAAAGACCCTTGAAGTGTCAGCATCAGAAGGCCATGAAGGAAATGTAATGTGGCTCAAGAGACAACTTAGAGAGGTGCAGGATACAATTGTACAGCTGCGTGAAACACAGAGGTTGTCAGAAGAAAGGAATGCAAATATTTTCAAAGAAGGTGAAGCGGTCGAGGAGAAAGTTCGCACATATCTTTCCAAGACGCAGAAGAAACATGATTAAGTGAGTTTCATTCCCGTATCATCGAATAGAGTGTGGATATTGACATTTTTGAAGGAGGCAACATCCTTAGATTATTTTTTCATTTTGGTAATGGTCGCGACAGTCAACAGCCACTCGCCACGCATGTGCCCTAGCAAAGAAGCGCGCGACAGAAATCAAGGTCGTTATAGTAGATGGTGGGATTCTATCAGAATACTTGATTTTCCAGATACCTCGTTGAAGGAAGGGTTTGACACATCACTCTCCCCATGATGAGACCTCATTGATAACTGAATCCCCGTGGTGGAACACAAGAAGTCATGATGCAACCAGATGCAATTGTTTTCTATTTTTGGAAAGGCATCATGCGAAGAGTCATTTAGCGTAGAACAGTCAGTTTCCTAAATTCTAGGGTCAGTAGCTAGAGAGAAGGGAAGCCAAAGTGGTGACCTTGCCTATATATTTTACCTTTTTAATGTAAGCCAGGTTGGTTGGCAAAATTAGTATAGACAATGTCTATTGAATGTAGTTTGAGACCGATCAGAAATTAATGAAAAAGTCCTGAAGCTTTGATGAAAAGATTCTAATTGTAGCAGTTGGAAGTATTGTTTCCTTTCTTTATGTACATACTTCTTGTTCTCTTTATTCATATATTTTTTTGTCTGAATCAGAACAAATTTTTGAACTTGGGATTTGTCGCGCAACACCCCTTGTTCGTGCCATTTAGACAAAACGTATTTCCTCTAAAGTTAACTCTGAATTCATGCTCAGCGGTGCTCCGACTTCCTGTGTTTTTTCCTTGACACACACAACGATTTTAAACTGAGGATTGTTGCTCACTTAGCCTTTATCCTCTCAAGTTTAGTCATTGATTCATTTGTTCCATCGTTTTCTTAAATCGGCTCCATATCCCAAGGTCTTACTCCGTTGCGCCAATAGAACCAAAAAATTATTATCTAACGGTGTTAAGTCTATATTACAGTTTAAATCCATATCCTGTATCGAGACAAAGTCTCTCGAGAGATCCCTCTCCAAGTCCGAAAGGCTAGTTTCGGGTCTGAAAGTTGGTTGAAATAGTTACCTCTATCGTTTGTTTATCAGTCGAACAGATTTACGGAGTGCTAACAATACCGACAAGATTTATTCCACTAGGTAACTTGACTAAATCCCATGCCTCATTATTGTACAAGGACTCCATCTCTTCAACCATGGTGTCCTTCCAGAGTTTACCCTCTGTCGAGTTGACTGCCTCACCGACCGACTTGGGCTCATCATCAATGGTAGTTAACACGAATGCAAAATGAAAGTCAGGAAGAATATACCATTTGAATTTTTTTCTTTCTCTTTCTAACCTCCTTATCACGATATTCAGTTGTTCCATGTCTTTCTCAGATTCATTCGACTCATCAAAATCATCTTATTTGTTCCTCAGTTCAAACCGCATTGTATCAAGATTATTCTTAGTCTAAAAAAATTCCTCAGGCTCAGACTTACCTCTGACTTATTTGAATACCACATCTCGCTTGTACATTGTTCTCCTTGATGCATGATACTAGATATTATATCCTTTCATCCCTTCTTTCTATCTAATGAAAATACATTTGACTACCTTCTTATCCAACTTGTTCCTCTTTTCCTTGGGAACATGCACAAATGCATGACAGAAAAATACGTTGAGATGTGCCACCGATGACTTCTTACCAGACCATACCTCATTTGGATTCATGTCGACTAGCATCAACAAATGAGACATATTTACCAGATATCTTGCAGTCTAGACTGCCTCTGCCCAGAATTCTTGTGCGATCCCAACACCATTGAGCATGGTCCTTGCCTTATCCATGAACATTATGTTCATTCTCTCGAAAAATCCATTTTTTTGTGGGGTATATGGTGTGGTAGTTTTGCGTGCTATGCCACACTTCTTACAGAATTTATCAAATTCCTTTCCACAGAATTCACCACCATTGTCATTTCTTAGAGATTTAATCCTCTTCTCTGTTTGGTTTTACACAAGAGATTTAAACTCCTTAAATATCTCGAAAACCTCGGATTTATTCCTCATAAAATATTTCCATGTCTTCCTTGAAAAATCATATATGGAGGAGACATAATACATGGATCCACCTATTGAAGGCACTATAACCAAGACAAACACATCACTGTGCACCAATTCTAGAATCCCATTTTCCCTTGTCACTCCAAATGGGAACCTCACCCAAATTTGTTTCCCATATAAGAAATTTTCACAAAAGTCGACTTCTAAACCACATTCAGGAAAACCTTTGACCATACCTTTTCTTTGCATAGCTCGAAGTCCTTTTTCTCCAATATGTCCCATCCTCTCGTTCCATAGCATGGTTAGGTTGATTTCATCATGTCTTTTCAATTCAATTTGAATTGACTTAGCTCTTTTCGAGTCAAGTTCTGTCAACATCGAGTCGGTTCAATTCGTAGTCAAGTCAATTTTCAGGAGCAACGATATTGTTGCATCCATTCGATTCAGCATTCCCTAAGAAACTGTACAGGGTACCAATCCAAACTCATTTCATTAAGACCATCACACCTTTAACCATATTTCACTAATCCTTCTGAAATAGAGTATGGACACCTGCATCACTCATCTTGCTGACATATATCGGGTTTCTTACCAAACCTGAAATGTGTAGCACACCTGGAAGGGTTATTTTCCTCCCATCCTAAAGTGTCAGTCAGACTCTTCCCCATCTGAGAATTCTATTTGTCAAGTCTTCCCCCAAGAACACATCATCACCATCATATCGTTCATATTCACATAAGCATTCTTTTTGTGGTGTCATATGATAGGATTCTCTTGAGTCGATCAACCAAAAATTTTGATCTGAATATGTTCTAGTCGACGCCAGGTGCACATCACCTCCCTTGTCTGAGTTTGTCTTTCTCTCAATCAACTACTTCTAATCTCATCCAGCACTGACTTATTTTTCCTTTGACTTACAGTCCTTTTTATAATTCCCATCTTTATTTCATTTCCAACGTCTTCGCATCAGCTGAACCAGGGATTTAGATCTACCCTTCGACTTAAATTTTCTTCTGGAAATTTTCCTTTATCTCTGTCTATCGATCGACCTCTCACTACCAGAACATATTTGGTCTATCCTTCCATGTTATTTCTTCTCATTTATTCTGACAACAGAGAATCGATCATGTCCTCTAGCGCTAGTGTGGTTGTATTACAAACAATATCCACGACTAAGTTATCCCAGGAGTCTAGAAAAGAACATAATAGGATGATACACTTCTCCTCATAAGTGATATTTATATCCACTAACAATAATTGGATTAAAACGATATTAAACACATTTAAATGATCAGTCACTGAAATTCCATCACGCATCCTCAGAAGATATAGTTTCTTTCTGAGAAACAACTTATTTACAAGAGATTTCGACTGGTATAAGCTTCCCAGCTTGTCCCATAGTTTCTTGGCTGAATACTCACCCGAGACATTCAGGAGCACTGAATTTACAAGAAAAAGTTGAATCATACTTCTTTCTCTTCTTTCAAGTTTCTCCCATTCTTCCATTGACATCCCTATCAGCTGGGTACATAGACATACCACTATCCATTGTTCTTAATATACAAGAATATCTTCCATTTTAAGCTTCGAAAGCTCAAAATTGGGGCCATTGAATATTTCTATATCTATTATGGAACTTCTTGCCATTCTTTACCACGATCTTTAACACAATTTATGACTTATGAATCTTACTGTACCTAGGGTTTAGTTCTCTGATTCAAGATTTGCAAATCAAGATCTGATATAATCGCCAAATCATAACACCACTCTGATAACTCACTTGTCAGGGAAGACCTAAGCTCTGATACCAAATGTCAGGAAATGAAAGGCACTTTCACACTAATCCTAGCAGAAGAGAAGAAGAATTTAATCAAGAAAGAAAATGACACAAGCAATCACACAGAAGACCGTGATTTTACCCTGGAAACCGTTAATCAGGAAAACCAACATTACTTTGAGCATTCTTATCTCTTGTTGTCTTATTCATTCAGAATAAAAGTTTACATGTCTAACCTTGGTCCACACCTAAGACACAATCGACATCATACCCTCTTGCACAGGCAAGAACAACCTTGTAGTCAATTCAGCTTACATATGCATGACCAACAACCTACACTTACACATGAATTAACCTAAGAATGTTCATTCTATGATTACCTTAAAAAAACAACCTTTACGGCCTTAAAACACGCCTCTTTATAGGATTTACAATAGGAAAAACCCTAAATATTGGTGCCCAAAAAAAGGTTACAAGTCCATGCATATCATTGGCTAGAAATCTTGCGAATCTCAAGATTCTATTACAATCGACTCCAAGTCTGGTTTACCAATCGACTACCAGACGGCCTTAGTTTAGTATTTATTCGGTTGTCTCATGCCCAAAATTTGACCTCTTGTCGGTTGACCTTCCATTGATATATTTGACTTTGACTTTACCTGATTGACTCCCTCAACCTTTGACTTGTTGTCGATCTACTTCGACTTCGACCTATTGTCAATCCACCTTGAATTCAACTTTTTTTCAATCCACCTCGACTTCAACCATTAGTTGATTCACCTCAAATATAATTTCATCCAAAATAATATAACAACCCAACATGCCCTCCATTGTCATTTCGTTGCCCAGAGAAGTGTTTGTTGGAGGATCTCAGGAACTAGTGTTTTTCTCAATGAGGCACACTACAATTTCTAAACAAGAGGTCGATTATGAAGAACATTATATTGGGAGATTGTGGGTAGCGAGGTCATGTGGGCCTTGGCCAAAACAAATTTCAAGATATTATGAAACTCAGTTATGCCTCTCGGTTTGGATTTTATGCCCCCAAACCAAATTGTCAACATGTCCCTGAATGACTTAAGGAGTCGAGTTGAAACTCGAGATAAAACTATAATCGGGCCTTAGATGGAGAAATTGTCAGTTGCATTGGAATCCTGGAACCAGGTTATATCTAGTGGTTCCGCTCTAATATCATTCTATTTTCTAGATAATTTTTTGTTGGAGGATCTCAGGGACTAGGGTTTTGCTCAGTGAGGCATGGTGCAATTTTTGAACAAGGGGTAGATTTTGAAGAACACAGTGTCAAGCGATTTTGGGTAGCATGGTTGTGTGGGCCTTGGCCAAATATATGTGTGGGAGCTTATGTAACTTGATTATGTCACTCGGTTTGGATTTTATGCCCCTTAACCAAATTGCCAACATGTCCCTGAATGACTTGAGGAGGCGAGTTTCAACTCATGATAAAAATCTAACCGTACCTTGGATGGATGAACTATTGGTTGCATTAGACTCCTGGAATTAGTTTATAGCTAGGGATACCCCTATGCTATCATTATATTTTCTGGAAAAGTGTTTGTTCGAGGATCTCAGGAACTAGGGTTTTGCTCAGTCAGGCACAATGCAATTTTTGAACAAGGGGTCGATTTTCAGGAACACTGTGTCATGCGATTATGGGTAGCATTGTCACATGGGAATTTTCCAAACATATTTAAGAGAGCTTACGAAACTTATTATGCCACTCGATTTGGATTTTATGCCCTCAGACCAAATTGTCAACATATCCCTGAATTACTTGAGGAGGCAAGTTGCAACTTGCGATAAAAATCTAACCAGGACTCGGATGGAAAAACCATCAGTTGTATTGGAATCAGAGAATCAGATTACAACTAGGGGCACCCCTCTATTGTTATTTTGTTTCCCAGAAAATCATTTGTTGGAGGATCTCTAGAACTAGGGTTTTGCTTAGTGAGGCATAATGCACTTTTTGAACAAGTGGTCAATTTTGAATAAAACTATGTCAGGTGATTGTGGGTACTATGGTCATGTGGTCCTTGGCCAAACAGATGTGCAAGATCTTACAGAACTCATTTATGTTTCTCATTTTAGATTTTATGCCCCTAGATCAAATTGCCAACATGTCCCTAAATAACTTGAGGATACGAGTTGCAACTCGTGATAAAACTATAACCAAGCCTCAGATGGATGAACCATTGGTTGCATTGGACTCCTGACAATGATTTATAGCTAGGGGTACCCATATAGTATAATTTTCTTTCCCATAAAGGCATTTGTTGGAGGATCTCTAGAACTAGGGTTTTGCTTAATGAGGCATAATGTAATTTTTGAACAAGTTGTTGATTTTGAAGAGCAATGTGTCAAGCGATTGTGGGTAGCATGTTCATATGGGCCTTGGCCAAAAAAACATGTGGGAGCTTATGAAACTCGGTTATGGCACTCAGTTTGGATTTTATACCTCCAGACTAAATTGCCAACATGTTTGTGAATGGCTTGAGGAGGCGAGTTGCAACTCGTGATAAAACTCTAACCAGGCCTCGGATAAATGAACCATTAGTTTCATTGGACTTGGGGAACCTGGTTATAGCTAGGGGTACCCCTCTGCTTTCATTTTTTTTGCTAGAAAACCATTTTTTGGAGCATCTCAGAAACTAGGGTTTTTTTTGTTTGTTATAAATGTGTCTGTAACCTGTTGGGCAAGCATTTGTAACCATTGGCTAAGAAACCACAACCCAAGGGCATATAAGCCATAAAAATCACCCATGGATCGCACCTTTCCTAGGATGCACCAACCCTTAACATGGTTTAATTTTATGGTGTCCCTAAAGGATTCAAACCGATGACTTAACATTACAGAGTGCCTTAACATCCCACTCCATCACCGATTTCTCTACACCTCGGGGACCTCTAGAACTAGGGTTTTTCTCAGTGAGGCACAGTGTAATTTATGAACAAGTGGTTGAAGTTAAAGAACACTATGTTGGTCGATTGTGGGTATCATGGTCAGATGGGCCTTGGCCAAACAGATATGCAGGAACTTACAAAACTTGGTTATGCCACTCAATTTGGATTTTATGCCCTCAGACTAAATTGCCAACATGTCCATGAATAGCTTGAGTGAGGAAAAATCATGGTCTAGGTCTAGGAAAGGCATGGAAAGAGAAGACAAGGCAAGGAAAAGAATGACGAGGCAAGGAAAACAAAGGCTAGACATGGAATGGCAAGACTATGTAAGACAAGGAAAGGAAAGGAAAGGCAAGGCAAGGCAAGGAAAGGAAAGGAAAGACAAGCCAAGCCAAGACAAGGAAAGGCAAGGAAAGGAGAGGAAAGTAAAGGCAAGGCAAGGCTAGGAAATCAAGGGAAACAAAATCAAGCCAAGGCTAGAAATAGAAAGGAAATTCAAAGAAAGGAAATACATGGCAAGGCAAGACAAGGCAAGGCAAGGAAATTCAAGCCAAGCCAAGACAAGGAAAGGAAAGGCAAGGCAAGGCTAGGAAAGGAAAGGAAAGAGAAGGCAAGGCTAGACATGGCAAGGCAAGGCAAGTCATGGCAAGAAAATACAAGGAAAGGAAAGGAAAGGCAAGGAAAGGTAAGGCAATGATAGACATAGTTCCCTAACAACAAAAATGAATCACAAAATATAAGAATACCATAAAAACCATAAAATGAAGCCAAAATTTCAATCGGTCATAAATCTAAAATATTTTTTCAATTATTCCTTTTACACATTAATAATTTTCCATTGGCGTCATTTGTATCATATTGATAGTTCTTATTACATATGTTTGACAATTTAGCACCATGTAAGGCAAGGCGAGAAAATACAAGGCAAGGAAAGGCATGGAAATACAAGGAAAGGCATGTAAATACAAGGCAAGCTAAGGAAACACAAGAAAAGGCAAGGAAAGTCTACGAAAGAAAAGGAAAGGCTAGACATGACAATGAAAGTCAAATAAAGGTAAGTCAAGGAAAGGCATGGAAAGACAATTCAAGAAAAGGAAAGACAAGATAAGGCAAGGCAAGGAAAGACAAGAAATGGCAAGGGAAGGCTAGGAAAGCAAAGGCAAGGAAAGGATAGAAATGGAAAGACAATTCAAAGCAAGGAAAGGCAAAGAAAAGCATGGAAATACAAGGCAAGGCAAGGCAAGGTAAGGCAAGGAAACAAAAGCAAAGGAAAGGAGAGGCTAGGAAAGAAAGGAAATCAAAGGCAAGGTAAGGCTAGACATGGCAAGGAAAGTCAAAGCAAAGCAAGGCAAGGCAAGGCAAGACAAGGAAAGGAAAGGAAAGGAAAGGCAAGGCATGGATAGGAAATCAAGGAAAGGAAAGGCTAGACATGGAAGGGCTAGTCAAAGAAAGGAAAAGCGAGGCGATGCATGGACAAAAAAGGAAAGGAAAGGAAAGGCAAGGCTATGCATAGCTCCCTAACAACAAAAATGAACCACAAAATAAAAGAATACCATAACAACCATAAAATGAAGCCAAAATTTCAATCAATAATAAATCTAAAATATTTTTTCAATTATTCCTTTTATGCATTAATAATTTTCCAATGGAATCATTTGTATCATATTTCTAGTGCTTATTACTTATGTTTGAAAATTTAGCACCTTGTAATATCTTAGATTTGACTGTTGGCGTGTATTAAATAAGAGTATGTAAATGTTATGAATATGCTAGTATGGATTCCAAGTGTGGAGCTCAAATCCAAGGCCCAATGACTAGGCGTGTATGATGTAGATATACATATATGTGTTGGGTATGTGTTATATTCTTTGCATGTGTGTGTGTGTGGGTGTGTCAGATACGACAACTGCGTCTGATGATCCCTTCACCTAGAGCTCTGTCGTGTGCACTAGGTGGTTTCCTAGGGGGGTCCCAGGGGGGGGCAAGTATGCCCCCCCCTGGTTATGTGCAGCGTTCGGGGCAGGGCCCCGAAATTTTTTTTTTGGGCATTTTTTTGCTATTTTTAGCGGATTTGTAAATTAATCCCGGATTAAGGGATTAGGGTTTTGATATCTACGGAATACCTAAAAAAATTGTATATATTGTATGGCGAATGGTGAAATTCGAGATAATGAAAATAAGAAAGGTTTTCTCGATTGAGGGTTTCTGGTATAAAATCTCTATGTACTCTGTGTATGATCCATTGATTAATTTATGTATTTCTTAAGAATATATATGCATTACTTTACTTCGCAGGTTTAAAACTTACATGTGGTATCAGAGCATGTTTTTGGCTTCAGAGGGACGCCTTTGTTGCTGAGGGTTTGGCTCGATCTTTATAGATCAAGTTTATCTTGGGTCTGTGATAAACCTGGGTTTAGTGGGAGCTTTTGCAGTGGAGATTCGAGTAAAGTAAGAGGAATGGCAAGCTCATCTAGAATCGAGATAGATAAGTTCAACGGTAAAAAAATTGAGCTATGGAAGCTCAAGATGGAGGACCTTCTTGTAGACAAAGAACAATGGATCGTTGTGGATCCTGGTACACAGCCTACTGGTACACCATCTACAAGCACACAGGCTACTGGTACACAACCTACCAGTACACAAACTGCTAGTACACCAGTTATTGGTATGTCGAAGGAAGATTGGGATAAGTTGGACAGAAGAGCAAGGAGTACCATTTGACTCTACCTGGCAGATTCAGTGTTGTTGAATGTCTCGGGAGAATCTACAGCCAAGGAACTATGGGATAAGTTAGGGAATTTGTATCAATCAAAGTCCCTGGTAAACAAGTTGTTTCTTTGAAAGAAGTTGTATCATCTTAGGATGGAAGATGGAGATTTTGTGAGAGAACATCTAAATGCCTTTAATACTCTGGTAAGTCAACTTGGATCTGTTAATATTACGATTGCAGAAGAAGATAAGTTTATTACTTTGTTATGTTCTTTGCTAGACTCTTGGGATAATCTGGTTGTAGCAATAGGTAGTACCACTCAATCTACATTGAAGTATGAGGATGTAGTTGCATCCTTTTTATCTGAAGAGATGAGGCGAAAAAGCATGGATGGTC
>ML837317.1:2661-18707 GCA_009831015.1 Picea engelmannii | reverse complement strand
TAAGTTGATATATGAATCTTTGATTCAGATTTCATGGTGTTATGATGTTTTTTGTTTATGCATGGTGAATGGTATTCTTACAGTTGTTTTATTCTCTCTGTTATGCATTTTCTTTAATACTGTGTTGAATGTATGATTTGATGCTGAATGTTTGAAGTCTAAGAAGAGAGAATGAGTTTCAATTGTTTCTCTTCATGAGTGAGAGAAGTTATTGCAATGGGTGCAGTGAAGCATCCGCAATGTGTGCATTAACGAAGTTCTGAGTTTTACCTCAGAAAGATCAGGAGAGATGTTGTTGTTCGCATTCTAGCAGAAGTGCAAGAGGAGCACAGATGTCATGCAAGGAGTGTGTAGGCTGTTGGAAGTCTTAGGACTTATCAAGTAAAGGGAATATTGTAGGATTTCTTTTGCTGAGACAACACAGAGTCGAAGGGATCAAATACCCAGAAGTATTTGATAGACTGCCACAAGGAGTGCGTGCAAGAGTTCTTTCAAGGCTTGAGCTACTAGAGGAAGCTCAGGAGGGTTAACACCTTTGAGAGTACTCAAAGGGAGGCGGAGAAAAATTGCTTTGCATAAGCCAATTTCAGATGAGGAACATTGGTTAGATTCGCAGAAGTATTCAAGGAGGAAACAAGTGGTCGAAATTCTCCGAGGAGAGCTCACAAAGTTATGAGGACTGTGGGATTTTAGTGAAGCTGCGAGGAGGTTAAGCACTGGATGAATCCATCCTTCCAAAGGTGAGACTCAACGCGGACCATTGATCATGATAGTGGAGTTCCAAGACCATTTCAGAATCCAAGATTTCGAAGTGTTAGAGGAATGGTAGTTGGAGGCTTGTTCAAGTCCCGAAAGCCAGGAAGAGGGATAGGTGGCGAGAGTCCACGTCAGAGTTAGAAAGCACTCAAGTGGATAGGTGGCATGTCTTTGTCAATAGGTGTAGTCAAACCTTGTTGATCGTTTCGAGGTTTGGAGTTCGAAGAGCTGGGAGCATTGCATCCAGATTCGCGAAGTTGTGAAGTCCGAAACCCCGATGAAGTGAAAAGTTCCATTGGAATCCAAGCCTTGTTGAACACATAAGAATTTGACAATTCAGGTTTTAGAGGTTGTAGAGATAGGAACTCTCAACAACAGGGATCATGAAGTCACGAAACCTGAAGTCCCAGTTCGGTGAAGGGCACAATATTACTGAGATTGAAAGACTTGAGTGGTTCTTTGTGGTCCATCCCATGGGGCATACTCAAAAGGACTTGTGTATACACTGTCGTGTGTGTGTGGGATTTCAAGAGGAGGAACCGAAGAGTCAATCAGACTAAAGGGGCAGATTTAGAGCGATCCTATAGTGGACTTCGGCCCGAAGGTTCAGGGGTCTGCGTCAGTTGTGGTATTAGAGCATAGAAAGAGTTATTTGCTTTCTGTAGAAAATAAAAGAGGAACATTCTTAGCCATGCAACCGAGAAGAAGATGCAGACCAATGGTTGATCCATCAGTTGAAAGGAAAATGCGTGAACTACGTGCTAGGTTTGATTCCATGGAAACAACACAGAGGCTCACAGTCGACACTGGGGATATCAGCAAGGATGACAGTGAAAATGACGTTGGACAGGAAGAAGAAGTCAAAGTCAAAGATGCTACAGATGAACGCCTATTCAGGGTTGTCGCAAGGATAGGTGCTAGAGAAAAAATGGACATTCCAATATATGAGGGAAACCTGGATGTTGAAAAGCTTCTAGATTGGATTAGAGCTCTGGATAAATACTTTGACTATGAGGATTTTGAGGAAGATAGGAAGGTCAAACATGCTGTCACTAGACTTAAAGGGAATGCAACACTATGGTGGGATGAACTATAGGCTAACATACACTGCAAAGGCAAGCAAAAAATCAAAAGTTGGGATAGAATGGTTGTGAAGATGAAAGCCAAATTCATACTCAAGGATTATCAAATCACTTTGTTTCGGAGGATGCAAAATTTGAGACAGAAGCTGACATTAGTGAAATAATACACTAAATAATTCTACAAGATAAACATCAGGGTAGGTCATCGAGAAAGAGATGATGAAAATGTTGCTAGATACATGAATGGCCTGAGATATGACATTCAAGACGAGATGAGCATGATGATCATTAGAAATGTAGAAGATGCTTATCAGATGGCTTTGAAAGATAAAGAGAAGCTGAGCTGAAAGCAAGGTCAAAGAGGCCGAGGCAGAATTCCAGCCAGAGGCAAGACAATTGCCCAGGACAGAACTCAGAAATCTAAAGAAGAAGGGAAGAAACCTCAAACTGAAAGAGGAGGAAGCTCACAGAGAGGGCAGTATGCCAATAGAAATACTTTTCCTTGAGCTAGAGGAAGAGGAAGAGGAAGAGGTGGTGAAGTGAAATGTTTTGTCTGTGGGAAAAATAGACATAAATCTTATGAGTGTCCAGAAAGAAAGAAGGAAGGTGGTGAAACTCACATTGTCAAAGCTCAAGGATGAAAAGTTGAGGCAGAAGATGCTAAGGGTGCAAGATCCTTAATGATGAGGAAAGTTCTCTTAACACCAGAAAAAGATGCAGAGAACCCAACCCAAACGAATAGTCTGTTTCGAACTGCTTGCAAAACAAAAGACAAAGTATGCAAGGTAATAGTGGACAATGGTAGCATAGACAATCTCATTTCTATGGAGATGGTAGAAAAGTTGGAGCTAGAGACTATCATACATCCAAGCCCATACATAGTTTTGTGGCTATAGAAAGGACATCAGGTAAATGTCACTAAACAATGTTTAGTTGAATTTAAAATAGGAGGATATAAGGATGAAATATTATGTGATGCCATTCCCATGGATGTTTGTCATCTATTGCTGGGTAGACCATGGAAATATGACAGGAATGTGGTTCATGATGGGAGAAAGAACACATACACCCTAGAGAAAAATGGGAGAACACACATGTTGTTGCCAATCAAAGATAAAGAAGTGAAACCAGAGGTGAGCAACATTGTACTTCTCATGAGTGGGAAGGAAATTCTTAATGAGGTTAAGAAGACGGAAGATACACAATTTATTGTGGTTAGGAAGCCTAGATTTGTTTTGACCAGTACAAGAGTGGATGATTTACCAGAGGAAATCCAAAAGTTGTTGGAAGAGTTCGCTGACATAGTAGTGGAAAAACTACCTTGTTTGTTGCCACCAATCAAAAGTATAAGACATCACATTGATCTTATACCTAGAGCTAGTTTACCAAACAAAGCAATGTATAGATTGATGCCACAGGAGAATGAAGAATTCAAGAGACAAGTCCAGGACTTAATGGACAAAGGATTGATTAGAGAGGGCTTGAGTCCATCCATTGTTCCAACAGTGCTCAGCTCGAAGAAATATGGAGGCTGGAGAATGTGTACAGACTCAAGGGTGATCAATAATATTACCATCAAATATAGATTTCCATTGCCAAGGATGGATGACTTGATGGATTGCTTGAGTGGAGCAAGATTTTTTTCAAAGATTGATTTGAAAAGAAGATATCATCAGATTCGCATGAGAGAAGGTGATGAATGGAAGACAACATTCAAGACGAATGAGGGGCTATATGAATGGCTTGTCATTCCATTTGGTTTAACGAATGCACCCAGTACTTTCATGAGGTTGATGAGTGAAGTCCTGAGGGATTCATAGGAAAATTCATCATTGTATACCTTGATGATATATTAATTTTCAGCAAGACTGAAGAAGAGCACATGAAACATTTATCCGCACTAATGAGGAGGTTACAACAAGAGAAATTGCTGATAAATATGAAGAAATCATCATTTATGAGGACATAACTCATTTATTTGGGTTTTGTTATCTTTGCAAATGAGTTGAAGATGGACCCGGAAAAGGTGAATGCAATTAAGAGTTGGCCATCACTGAAAAGTGTGTTTGAAGTTCGAAGCTTCCATGGTTTGACAAGTTTCTACAGGAAATTCATTCGAAATTTCAGTGGAGTTAGCGCATCGGTGATGGATACAGTGAAGAAAAGACATAAATCTTTTCACTGGACAGAGGAAGTAGAGAAGAGTTTCGATTTGCTGAAGAGGAAGATCACTGAGCAACCAATTTTGGTTTTGCTAGATTTCAGCAAGACATTCCAAGTCAAGTGTGACACAAGTGGGTTTGCAATTGGAGCGGTTTTGAGCCAGGATGACAAGCCGATCGCATAATTCAGTGAAGAAACTGAATGAAGCAAAGGTTAAGTACTCCACATATGACAAGGAATTATATGCGGTCATACAAGTGCTGAAGAAGTGGAGGTACTACTTGGTTCCTAAAGAGTTTGTTTTGTATAGTGATAATCATGCTTTACAATTTGTGACTCAACAGGAGAAGTTGAACCAAAACCATGCTAAATGGGTTGAATTCATGTAGAATTTCACTTTTGTAATTAAACATATTTCTAGAACTGCTAACAAATTTGTTGATGCTTTGAGCAGGAGATGTTTTCTTATGCAGAAATTCAGAGTCAAAACCTTGGGTTTTTATAACCTCATAAAAATGTACATAGATGACCTAGATTTTCAAGAAGCATATGAGGCATCTGAGAATCTAGTTCTCAGGGATAGAAGCTAGTGGATTGAATACATGATCTAGGGTGGATTATTATTTAGGGGCAATCAACTATGTATTCCAAAATTCTCCATGAGGGAGAATCTGCTGAAGGAAAAACATAGTGGAGGATTGGCTAGACACTTCGGTCAAGATAGGACGTTCTCAAAGTTGAATGGCTCATATTTTTGGCCAGGGATGAGGACAGATGTTAAGAAATTTTTGGACAGATGCAGAATTTGTCAGCACACAAAAGGGAAAAGGTAGAATGCAGATTTATACCAACCATTACCCATACCTGCAACACCGTGGGATGTAGTGAGAATGGATTTCATATTGGGACTACCAAGGATGCAAAGAGGATATGATTCGATCTTTGTGGTAGTCGACAGATTTTCCAAGATGGCGCATTTCATACCATGCCAGAAAATCAGTGACACAACTCACATTGTGAATCTGTTTTTCAAGGAAGTCATCAGACTTCACGGCTTGCCCAGGAGTATCATTTATGATCGAGACTCCAAGTTCGTGGGACATTTCTAGAGGAATTTATGGAAAAAGTTGGGGACAAGTTTTTCATTTAGCTCAATGTATCATCCTCAGATGGATGGAAAAACAAAAGTTGTGAACAAAAGCTTGGGGGATTTGCTAAGGAGCCTAGTAACTGAACACCACGGTCAGTGGGATCATATTCTTCCACAGGCGGAATTTGCTTACAATGACTCACTCAACAGAAGCACGGGGCAGAGTCCATTCCAAATTGTATATGGAATGCAGCCAAGGGGAGTTTCTTAATTGAAATATTCAGAATGAAGTGAATTCAAGAGTGCTAGTGCAGAGGACTTTGCAGAAGCAATGAAGGAGATTCATAGCCAAGTCAAGGAGCAACTGTAGAGTTCAAGCCAAGAATATAAGTGCAGAGCAGATCAACACAGGTGAGAAATTCAATTTGAAGTTGGTGATCTGATTCTTACACATTTGAGGAAGGAGAAGTTCCCAAGGGGAGCATATAACAAGATGAAGATGAAAAAGATTGGACCATGCAAGGTCTTGAAGAAATTTGGGGCAAACGTGTATGAGATTGAATTAACCGATGGGGTCAAAATTTCACCGATATTCAATGTTGTGGATTTGTACCCTTATAGAGATGAAGAAGTAGGAGCAGAGGATGAACAGACAGAGATTCAATGGACAAAAAAAATGCCTGTAGTTGAAAAGCCACAGATGGAAAGCATAATTGACAAAAGGAGTTGCAAGAAGACCAGGAGGAAAGAGTATTTTGAATACTTGGTCAAATGGAAGGGACATACAATTGAAGATGCCAACTGGGAAGATGAAGAAAAAATTCAGAAACATGGACAGGCCATGCAAGAGCTCATCAAAAGGAGTTCATGAAAATTTTCAAGTGAGGGAGTATGATGCAGGAGCATCGTAAATAGTCAAGCGAGCGTGGAGGCGAAACACAGCTGAAAAGAACAACACTCATTTTTCGTGTTTTGAAATGTTTTGAAAGTTTAAGGGAGTGGATATTAATGTAATTGTTGGGAATAAGACATAATTTGCATTTATATCTTGGAGATTGTAAAATAGATCTTGAGAGGTTACTCTCATCTGTCAATGTAAAAGGAATTTAAGCCCAGTTAATGAGAGTAGGTAGGTTTGAATTAATAGATTAGACAATTTAGAGAGTAGGAAGGGAAATAGATATAGACACCCTCATTCTTGTATTGTTGTAACATTAGAATATAATAGAAGAAAAGAGAGTTGTAGCAGAGAGCTGTGGAGAAGAACCCATGTATAGAAGCAATCTGAGTTAATATATGAATCTTTGATTTAGAATTCATGGTGTTATGATGTTTTATGTTTATGCATGGTGAATGGTATGCTTACAATTGTTTTATTCTCTCTGTTATGCATTTTCTTTAATACTATGTTGAATGTATGATTTCATGTTGAATGTTTGAAGTCTAAGAAGAGAGAATGAGTTTCAATTGTTTCTCTTCCTGAGTGAGAGAAGTTCCTGCAAGGGGTGCAGTGAAGTGTCCTCAAGGTGTTCATTGACGAAGTTCTAAGTTTTACCTGAGAAAGATCAGGAGAGATACCGTTGTTCTCATTCTAGCAAAATTGCATGAGGAGCAAAGAGGTCGTGCAAGGAGTGTGCAAACTGTTGGAAGTCTTAGGACTTATCAACTAAAGTGAGGATTGCAAGATTTCTATTGCCGAGACAACGCAGAGTTGAAGGGATCAAATACCCAGAAGTATTTGATAGACTGCCGCAAGGAGTGTGTGTAGGAATTCTTTCAACGCTTGAGTTGCCAGAGAAAGATCAGGAGGGTTAACACCTTTGAGAGTACTCAAAGGGAGGCAAAGAGAAATATCTTTAAATAAGCCAAGTTCAGATGAGGAACATTGGTTAAATTCATAGAAGTCTTCAAGGAGGAAACAAGTGGTTGAAATTCTCTGAGGAGAGCTTGCAAAGTTACGAGGACCGCGGGATTTCTGTGAAGCTACAAGGAGGTTAAGCACTGGATGAATCCTTCCTTCTGGAGGTGAGACTCAACGTGGACCATTGATCGTGATAGTGGAATGCCAAGATCATTTTGGAATCCAAGATTTCGAAGTGTTAGAGGAATGGTAGTTGGAGGCTTGTTCAAGTCTCGAAAGCCAGGAAGAGGGATAGGTGGCAAGAGTCCACGTCAGAGTTAGAAAGAATTTGAGTGGACAGGTGATGCGTCTTCATCAATAGGTAGAGTCAAATCTTGTTGACCATTTCGGGGTTCAGAGGTCGAAGAGCTGGGAGCATTGCATCCGGATTCATGAAGTTGCGAAGTTCAAAACCTCGATGAAGTGAAAAGTTCCATTGGAAGCCAAGCCTTGTTGAACACATCAAAATTTGATAATTCATGTTTTGGAGGTTGTAGAGATAGGAACTCTCAGCAAGAGGGATCACGAAGTCGTGAAACTTGAAGTCTCGGTTCGGTGAAGGGCACGATCTTACTAAGATCGAAAGTCTTGAGTGATGCTTTGTGGTTGATCCCACAGGGCATACTCAAAAGGACCTATGGATACACCATCGTGTGTGTGTGGGATTCCAAGAGGAGGAACTGAAGAGTAAATTAGACTCAAGGGGAAAATTTGTAATGATATTGTAGTGGACTTCAACTTGAGGGTTCAGGGGTCTGTGTCAATATGATTAGATGTTATTGTAACATCCCGCTCTTGCGCACACTAAGTGAACTTATTATTTGAGGACACTTGCTCACAAGTGATCTATATTATTATACTATTAAACATTTGATTTGGATTATGAAGCGTCATGGGTTGATGACATGTTGTTTTGCTGCATTGACATAGACATGTGCTATTGACTCGGTCTTAATGAGTGTGCAGAATTTTGGACCTCGAGGATGCAGAGGCATTGATGGAACCCCTTGGACTCTGGATCGAGTCGGGGAATGAACTATTAGGGTTTGATTGTTTTATATGTGATATTAGTGCACCTGATTAGATGATATGATTATGGATATATTTCTGACATGATTCATTGATGATGCAGGCTGACGATAGCTTGCCGACCAGACTCACATGTGGAGTAGAGGGGCCATGCAGGACTACTAGATATGTTGAGGGAGAGGTGTGGACAACAGCCCCGCCACAACCTACTAGCACTCCCACCATGGATCGAACTGTAGGTTAACGATTACCTAGTTCGAGAGAATGCACGACGCCATGAGGGAAGACCACGACAGTCACTCACGATTATTCTAAGGGGCACACAATAAGGAAGGGGCCTTATTCCTTAGAGGCCCTTAGTCTCCCACAAGATCACCTTGTGGAGTATTGACTCTAGGGGTTTTTTATGTCTACCAAGTTAGTCAAAAAGTGAGTGGCACCCTTGGAGCATGTGGTGCATCTTGAAGGGCACAACATGCAAGAAAAATGGAAAGAGGCGAGTGGCACCCTTGGAGCACGTGGTGCGTCCTGAAGGGAACGTCGTGCAAGAGAAACAAAAAGAGGCAAGTGACACCCTTGGAGCACCTAGTGCATCCTAAAGGGCACGTCACATGGTTATTTACTAATTGGACAAACCTTGATGTATTTAGGAAAAATAAAGTGTTAAGGAATATTTGAAACCTTTCCCTTGAAAAAATAAATGTTGCCCAACCTAGAAAAATAAGATCCAGGTCTAAATTTTATTGGTGATAAAATTTTATCTTTTATATATATATATATATATATATATATATATATAATGATAATCTTCATTAATCTTGTGACAATAACGGGGTAAGACATTAAATTGATTTATAAAATCTTTTGGGATAAAATTTAAATAGGGGAAATAATTGTTTTACTTATTATGCTAATTAAACATTTATTCATTAGAAAGAAAAAGGGGAAAAGGGTAAATTTTTTCACTTGCCTTTTTTAGTTTAAATAAAAAGGGGAAAGAGGGAAATCTAAAATAATTAGGAAGCTAGGAAAAAACACGAAAATAAATGGGAAACACGAGGAAAAATCAGAAAGTCTAACTTAGTAAGGTATCTATAATTAAAGAACCTTCTAAATTAATCTGAACTAGTAAATTAATAATGGGGAAAGTCATTAAAACATGTAAGGGAATTTGGGTACACCTAGGAGAGATTCTAGGAATGACTCTAGGTGGGTGAGTGAAATAAGGGTAATTAATTAATTAATGAAATTAATTTATGGAGGAATGAAGGGAATGGATGACACATGTACAGGGAGGATTTTTATGAATTAAATTATTAAACACTAAATTGAATGGGATTTTGGGAAAGTAAAGGACGTTGAAACTCTATATAATGAAGGGAGGAGAAGGATGACAGATCTCTTATGTTTGTGTAACGTTATGCTACAGAAATATCTACTTGAATAAATTAGCTTGTGTGAGTTGGGATACCCAGCTTAGTGAGGAGTGGTAGCTCGACCTTGTGAGGTGAGCTGGGAGCTAGATGATTCTCTGGTTAGTGTGTGTGGCCCCTTTGTGGCTCAGGGGGGTAAGGGGGAAGAATATTACCCCTAGCGTTGGTTGGGTGGTACTGATGAAGTGTCATTGGTCATAAAGCGGGAGTTGCATGGAGCGTGCAGGACATCAACTCAGAGCGGGTGATTGGGAGATGGTATGCTTCCTTTATTTCTGTGTGGTAGATTGTTAGTATGATTTATGATTTCAGTTCTATATGCTTAATCGGGTAAATGGTATGATAGTCTTAGCGTTCTATTTGATGACTGAAATTTCCCCATAGCCTTAGCTTGATGTTGATTGATTTCCCATGGCCTTCGATCCATGCATCTCTTGACCTTCCTGAGGTCTTTTTTTTATTGCAATGATTGCAGATTATTTTTTCCTTCGTCCCTATCCCATCATTCTTCACCTGATAAGTCGACCAAGAGCCTGATCTACATCATTGCTTCGACATTAATAGACGTATGAATCTCAAATCCATGCTTTTCTGTGTGTGGATGATGATAGAAGGATGTTCCTGTCAGTCGTCTACCTCTGTTGTTGTCCTTGGTTGATTTTTGGTCATGAACACTGATGTGTTTAATTAACCCTCCAATTTATTGGTTGATGGCGAAGTTTTTTTGTTTAACTTTGTGTTTTTCTTTCTTGCTGGATTTTCACTGCTTGTGACTGCACTTTCCCTTTGTTGCTCTGTCGATTTTCCTATATTAAGACTGAAAACGTTACTTATTAAGACTATGTTTGGTCACTGTTTTGGAGTGCGTTTTTCCCTTGTTAATTTGGCATTTTCCATCTTTAAGGATTGAACGCGTTGCCTGGTGCATAACTGGCAGTTTGCCAAACTTATGAAGTTTTCATTCATTTTTATTTGCTGGGCATTGCCATATTTAAAGACCGAAATCATTTCCTGTGTATAACTCACAATTTTCCAATCTTATGAATTCTGCATTCGTTTTTATTTGGTGGGAGTTTGCCATCTTTAAAGACCGAAATCATTGCTTGTGTATACATGGCAATTTGCCAAACTTATGAAGTCTGCATTCGTTTTTATTTGTTAGGCATTTTCCATATTTAAAGACCAAAATCATTTCCTGTGTATAACTAGAAATTTGACAAACTTATGAAGTATTCATTCGTTTTTATTTGTTGGTCATTTTCCATCTTTAAAGACCGAAATCATTGCCTGTGTATAAATGACAATTTTCCAAACTTATGAAGTCTACATTCATTTTTATTTGTTGGGTGTTTTCCATCCTTAAAGACTAAAATCATTGCCTGGTGTACAACTCGTAATTTGCCAAACTTATGAAGTCTGCATTCATTTTTATTTGTTGGGTGTATGCCATCTTTAAAGAGAGAAATAATTGCCTGGTGTATAGCTGACAATTTTCCAAATTTATGAAGTCCGCATTCATTTTTATTTGTTGGGTGTTTGACATCTTTAAAGACGGAAATCTTTTCCTGGTGTATAACTCATAATTTGCCCAACTTATGAAGTCTGCATTTGTTTTTACTTTTTAGGGAATTTTCCATCTTTAAAGACCCGATCATTAACTCGTGTATAAATGGTGATTTTCCAACTTATTAAGTATACTTCATTTTTATTTTGCTGGGCAACTTGCCACTTATCTCTACGTCTTCCTGTCTTTTTCCAACCTTGTCTTGACAACCCTGCCCTTTGCCAGTAATGTAATGTATAGATTGAATGTATATGGCATTAAATCTCATTAACTAAGTATGGCATTAATCTCATTGAAAGCATGTGGCAGTAAATAATATTGAATGTTTATGGCATTAAATCTCATTAATGAATATGGAAGTAAATATCATTGAATGCATACTGTAGTAAATCTCATTGAATGGGTATGGAATCAAGTCTCATTGAATGTATAGCTTGATTTATAAGGCATTAATCTCATTGAATGTATAKYGACTTTCTTGTAATGGGTAGCTTAAAGTATATCGAATTTATAGATCGTAAGGTATATCTTGGTTTTTATGTAATGTATAGCTTGATTTAGATAGCACTCTTTAATAACACTAATTCTCATTGATTAACATCGAGGTTACCCTTATTCATAAACAACAAGGTAGGATTTAAATTCCTTTGATTACCGTCTTTTGGATTTTATTCACCACCACATAAAAGCACAAAATAGCATAAAGGATCGCATTGAAGTGGGTTTAGTAATAGACATCGATCACATTCAGGATTATCCCTTCTAGACAATATATCGATCCCTTTTTTTTAACCAGCGTGGAGCACCTTAAAATGTTAGGTAGATCACTTATTTTAATGGATAGTTTTTAATGGTTGATAAGCATATTTGATTTGGTTAAGTGCCTTTATTAGCGCGCTTTATGATAAAATCTAAGACCTTAGTAGCTTGGTAATAGTTCAACCTTCACACTTAGACTTCTGTTTTATCAGTTATGGTATGGGATTTTGGCGGAGTCGGGTAATAGCTTGAGCTTTTCCTTTGATTGTAGTCATCTCACTTCTGGGCGACCCGTTGCTTAGGGTATGTGTGTAGCCTTCTTGTCAATTTTAGGCTCCTAGCAGGTTGGAGTTATCTAGAGTCCTTGGTCCATATAGGATGTGTAGCACCAAGGTTATAGACATGTCTATCACCTGGGGACACCATGAATTATGATAAGGGGATCATGGTGCACCCTATTGGATAGCGACGAATGATAACATGGCTGGAGTAGGTGCCTTATGGGTGATTTTTGTTGAGGGTTGTAGGTTTTCTTTTGGCACATGGGTTGAACACCTTCATGCATTTGGTTCACGTGCCTTGAAGTTCTAGTCCTTCTTCATCAAGGTCATGGTGTTGGTAGGGGGATGTTGTCCCTTAGTTGGTAGGTGTGGTCATGTTTTCATAGGGAGGGATTCAATTTCTCCTTTTTGTCTATGCACATTTCACCTAGATGCTCTTGTGCTAGTGTAGGGAGTCATAGTAGCCTGTTTCCTTGATTGCATGCTTGCGTTTGTCATCAGTGGTGTGGTTAAACTGTTTTCGTCATCACCTTCTTGCCCCCCAAAAAATAAAAAATTGCACTTCTTCTTTGCTTGTAGTCGTAACAAAGGGGTCGTTACATATGGTATCAAAGTAGGTTCAACCCTATAACTGTGGATCACTAGGCTTTCCACTGCAAAAAAACCTTGAGTATTAACCCATGCATTAATTAAAAAACTTAAAGTGTCCATGTGGTGATCGCATTTAGAGGATGCCTCGGAGGTTCATAACGTGGTGTCGTGGAAGGAGGTGCAACGCCTCCAAAAGTTCCTGCACCCTCAGATTCAAACCCCCAAGGGGAGGAACACATCCTTGGGCTGGATTTGCTTGTTGTAAGGGATGGTGATGGTCTGACAATTCCATTCCAGGTAATGTGAAAGGGCCTTGATTCACCATTGGTATTTAGAGGAGGCCAGGGCACCTATACCCCTGAGGGTCCACAAGATGCCCTCGCTAGTACCATTAGCATCCACCGAGAACTTGAGGGATTTGAGTTCTCGAGTCCACGAGTGTCGCAGATGGTTGTGTCGTCGAGGCATGGTTGTAGGGAAAGGCATTGTGATTCACACTTCGCGATTATGACCTCTAGCATGAAGGTCCGATTTATGGTATTTCAACAGAAGGGGAGCGCTCTTCTATGGTGGAAGACGCTCCTGCCACTTTCGAACATGGTTTTAGATGACGTGTCATGGGAACTATTCGAGGAACGGTTCAAAGAAAGGTATTTTTTCAAAGGAATTCATTGAGTGTCAGCTCAATGAGTTCGACGCCTTGCGATAAGGCAGCCACACGGTGCTCGAGTAGAAGGCCCGTTTAGGAGCTGCTTCAGTATGCTCTGCACCAAATTTACCCAAAAACTTAAGTTCAAGAAGTTTGAGTTGGGCATTATTGTTAGAATTCAACTTCTACATTAGGTACCTGGATTACTAGACCGAAGAAAGTGTGTTGGACAGTGGGGAGCCACAATACCCGCATTATTGTTGAGAAGAAGGGGTCGAAGCTTCTACATCAGTCGGACCCACTACCATGGGATTTTTGGGCAAGGCTTATCGGATTCTTGTAGTGGTGAATAACCGCTAGACAGAGCACCAGTCCAATGTGCTTGAGATGTCACGTATCGTCACTGACCAGACCCTTGGTATTTTGATAGATCTTGGTGCTACCGAGAGTTTCATTTGAGGTGCAACGTTAAAAGGATTAAAGTAAGGGAATTCAAATAGGATGAGTGTATCTTGTAGAGATTCCTTCGAGAGCCAACAGAAGGTTAGAGGAATGGTTATGGGCTAAACCCTTAACCTAAGAGAATTGTCGTGAGGGCCAACCTGTACGACATGATCTCAGGATCTCATGACATTGTGAATGGTATGGACTGATGGAATCGCATGAGGTGACACTCAACTATAAGATGAAATGGTTAATATTGGTCTATGATGAGGGACAAGGACACATAATTGTAGGTCCAAACCAGAGATTTTCCCCTGAGGTTTATTTTGACCTTGCAATTATGGAAGAGCGTGTGCAAGGGAGGTAATATTTTACGATCCTTGCATTGAATGAGAAGGGAGTAGCAAAGGGTCTAGAACACCTTCCTGTGGTGAGAAATCTTTCTGATGTCTTCCCATAGGAGTTGCCTAGGATGTTGCCAGAGAGGGAAATGGAGTTTACTATAGACCTAAAAATGGGGACTGAACCGATAGCTAGAACGCCTTATCAGATGTAGACCCAAAAGTTACATGAGTTGAGAATGCAACTAAAGGAATTGTTGGACCTGGGATTGATACATCCAAGTGTGTCACCTTGGGGTGTGCCTGTTATTTTCATACGAAAGAAGGATGGGTCGTGGAGGCTCTACATTGATTACCATCAATTGAACAAGGCAACGATCAAGAATTAGTATCTGTTGTCGAGGATATATGATTTGTTTGATTAGATGAAGGGTGCGAGGGTGTTCTGAAATATCGATTTGCAATCAAGGTATCACCAGTTATGGATCAAGGAGGATTATGTCGCTAAGACCACTTTAAGATGAGGTTTGGCCATTTTGAGTTTACTTTTTTACTGTTTGGAATGACAAACACCCCAGGGGTATTTATGAGTTTTATGAACGGGGTGTTCTGCGAGTACTTGGATAAGTTCGTCCAAGTATTCATTGAAAATATTTTGATTTACTCTCAGACAATGGTGGAGCATGAGGATCACTTATGTTGGACACACCTACCATAGTTAGAGGGGGGGTGAATGAGTGTGGGGCTATTTTTCCCAAAACTTCCCTCTTGCACAAAAACTCATCAATTAACATTCAACATTTATTCATTACCCATTGTTGTCATTTATAACCAGTTAGATGTGAGAACATATCAGAAATATATCATCAACAAGTCATCACCACAATGAACACAAAGAACACAAGATGTATGTACAATTTTCTTTTTATTACGAACTATAATCCTTGGGGTTTATTAGAAACAATTGAATAAAGTACAAATCTACAAGAGAACTATCTCTATATGCAAGACTAAACTTTCATTCTCAGCACCAACTGATATGAGGCAACAATCCTCAATAGATATCAATCTGTACCATAAACAAGAGCATCAACCATGCACCAACCTGTGCCAAACAACCTGTAATCAACCTGTACCATAAACAAGTGCATCCAACCATGTACCAAGTATATACCAATCATGTGTCAACCAGTAATCAACAATGAATCATCAATATGTACCAACATCATCAACTATACACCTCATGTATGTGCCAACTCATCAACTGCTTGTCTCAACCATGACTAGTTTTGGATTAGTCAACAACCCTAACATGAAATAATCATAACTTTGTACTTGTACTAAATAAAGATCTGAAACTAATACACAATCTTCTTTATTGTGTTTTATACAATTCCTCCAAGTGGCACTACTTGGAACCTCTGAGAAAAGGAGTTATAGCAAAAATGGCATACCTTGTTGAATTTTGGCTTATTCTATAGAGCGCCCTTGTAGAGCATTCCCCGCAAAATATATTTACTTAATAGATCTAAAAATGTTACAGAAAATACTATAGACTATATTATAACCAACAAAATAGGTCTCACTCAATTTTTATCTTTTATGAATAAGTTATGACGTTTTAACCCAAAGCACCTGATTTTGACTAGTTTCAGGACTATCCACAAACCCTATTTTCCACGGAGTGTAACTCCAAACCTACAACGACCCACAAGATGAATTTTAAACCATAGATACTTGGCTATGTTGTCTCACTTTCATAGCAATATCAGGATCTTAATCATTATAGAAAAAATGTTATAACGAAAATGGTGAAATGGCCTGTAAATAACATACCTTAGAAAGCACCATCAAAATAATTTATCCTTCCTTGCATTTCAGCCTTCTTTTCTTCACTTTCCTTAGAATTTAGGCTGAGATATCCTTGGTTACCTCATTCGCCTATAGATATTCAATATCCTCAA
>ML837313.1:31405-45854 GCA_009831015.1 Picea engelmannii | reverse complement strand
TGTCCCCTTAGAGAGAAATATTTCGGCCATTGAAGAAGGATTGAGCCTAGCCTTTGCTACACTCATCTTGCTTCTTCCCTTAAGCTAGCATTGAATTTTATAGGTTGAAAAGGGGGTGACGTCCTAGGCCTAGGTTATCTACATCTAGGGCCATCATCTTCTAGGGTTTGAAAGCCTTGTCTTTACAACACTTTCTCTCACTTCATCCTTTAGTTAAATTTATCATTTATGCTAGCCGTTTTGCCAAGTTGACCTAAGGAAGGAGGAAAGAGCATGAGGCCTTGCTTAAGCAACACCGGAGTGAGCCTCTTTCCCCTACGGTTTTGATTCTAGGGCCCTGCCTTTGCAGCACTCTAGAACCCTTCCCTCTTGTCTTTAAGTCTTCATCCTTTCAGAACCTTGTGCTCTTATCTTGTTTGACCCCATATACCCTAAGGCACTGATCTTTAGCCTCCAACGTTGAAGTCCTAGTGTGCAAAACAACTCTCAAACTTTGAATTTTGAAACCCTAACTAACAAACTAACCTAATTAAGGCTGACATCACAATTGGTTATCTCATCTTGATGCAACAAATGTTGAATATAAGCAATTGAATGATGATTTAAAGCATTTATTGAGTAAAGTGTTGGTTGGATACATTGTTAGCTTCATCATCTTGATAGTTATTGATGAATTGATGCTTTTGCCATAGCTAATTGATAAAACATTGACTTCATTGGTATCTATTGTTTCACATTGCTTATAAATTAATAGCAGATAATCATTGAAGTACTAACCCATTGAGTTATAGCCTGCATATATACTATTATTGTTGTCTTGTTCTGGGCAGGTGTTTTCATTTGGGCATACACTTCTTTATTGGCTGATTAGCCGGACTGTCTGACCTTGGTGGTAACCTGTGAGGGGGAAATTTAATCTTGACTTTATACCTTTGCCTCTTCAAAACCCCAGGTTATCAGGGACGTCTCCCCTGGGTTAACCTCCCTAAATAGAAAGAACCTCCCCATTGAGGTGACATTGGGTGGGGAAGGTTCCTGTTACGCCAGTTTTCCCTCTATTCTCTAGCCATTTGACCTAGCTACAAACTGCGCGATAACATTTCCCAACCTACAACTTGTGCTTTAACAAGGTCTAATGCTGCTTATGCTTTAAATTTTTATCTTGAGGCATTTGATGTAATTTTTGGTATTTTTCTTAGGAATAAGGAACCTCAAAATATGGAGGAGGCCTAGGTCACCGCTATTAATTTTGAAAGACATTTTATTGCAACCTACGGTTTTGTTCTGATCCTAGAATTTCAATTACCGGTTGTTAAAGCAGTGCAGGAAGTCCTTGTTACTGAAGATGAACCACAATTTGCACCATGCCAGGTTCCCAGAGATAAGCAGGATGATCATGGCCCAGGTTTAGATGATCAAGAACTAGACGCTGCACAACTTGAGCCATATGCAAAGTTCCTTGAAGATGAAGATGTGAATACTCAAGAATGTTCATGGGTTCCTTCCATTAACAATGATGAAAAATTTCAAGAGGAGGAACCATAGGTTAAGCAAGTAGAAATGAGTCAACAAGAGGCTTCATCCTTTCCTATCACAGCAGTGGTTCAGGGACAACTTGTTCAAACTTCAGATACCATTACAACTGGAGGAGCCACTTTTAGTTCAACCAGAGGATGATGTCCCTTACACTTTTCCTATGATTCTGCATCTTGAGGTTGTTCTTCAGGATCCTAAGATTGAGCAAGGCTTGGATATCAAGGTTCATCATGACCCAATTGAGCTCAGGATGATGGAGGTATTTCAATAGGTAGATATAAGAGTTTTGGCTCTCAAGAATTCATGCTTATTACTGCTGAAATACCATGTTCTAAATCCCAACTAGCCTTCAATCAACCGATACCCTTCACTTAAGCCTTCACCAACAAGTACATCAAGGCAGCTTCGGGTCATATGAGATTTCATGGTTGGTCCACCTGGAAGGTTGACTTTGTTGACCTCTCTCGTCGGACTGATCATTTTTTTGCATGGTTACATTGGTCCTTTCAATATGATGATTTAATCATGGCAGCTTTGAGGTAATTTTTTTTTGGGGGTATTAGATTAGTTCCTATTTCCTTTCTGCATTGTCATTTCATGTCTTTCCTTCTTACTGATTTTTAGTTTTTAGGACAACAATTTACCTTTTCCTTTGTAGTGTCTTTCCTTTCATTTATTTGCTTTACCCTTTGTTTAAGTGTCGCTGATTTTTGCCATTTATATCAGCATGTGGTTGTGTCTAGTGTGTCTTTCCTTTCATGAATAATGGATGTCCACTATTGTTATTCCTGGGTCAAAATCTAAGTGTCTTATCTTTCACATGTCGAGCCTTTGTGTCTATCATTAGAGTGAGCCTAGATGGGGGTGCTGTTGTTCATATTTCCAAAGCATTGAACCTTTAGGATGGGTAGTTGAAGAGACATAAGAGAGTCTTGAGTCATCTTATGTCTTGTCTCTTCATCCCTTATCATTGAGTCTTTTGCTTTGATTCAGTCGTCCCCCTCATTCAGTGATAGGGATATGGTACCTGGTTCTTTCATCTTATATCTTCTTGAGTTATCACTTCGCGCCGAGGGAAGAGAGACATCATTGCTCTTCTTTTTAGCAGGTCATCCTGTATCGACTTCGTCACCTTATCTATAGATGACCCAGAAGTACAACGCCTTGGTAGTCGTTAGCCTCATTGGCGGTTATCTCGCATCCGACAAGGTGAGTATCATTGGGCCTTTGATTGGATGATCCTTGTCATTGTTCGAATTCAGAACATCTTTCAAAATGATAGGTTGTGCTCGTACCTTAGGACCCATTGTCATTACTGGTGGTGTTCCTTCGCACTTGACAGGTGTTTACATTATTGACATCTGGTTAAGTGACTCTCTCCTTTGTGTCGACAGTAGGTAGCGGATTTGGATGAGACCCCTTCAGTTTCAGTTTTCAGTGGGAGGTTTACATTGCTTTGACTCCATGGCCCATTGGACATGCTTTGGTATTGTTATCCCCAACTCCTAGGGATAACTAAGGAGATGATGTCTCGAGGCCCTCAGGTTGCAGACATGGAGTACCGAGAGACAACCTGACCAACAGTGTCCACTTGCACAGATAGAGACCCACCTCGCCACCACAACTCCATGTTCATCACGATGGTATCTACCACATCAGCTGGCTTCCATAAGACATTGGGTCTTGCTCCATGAGGTACAAGCCAGGTATTATGGTGAGTGTCATTTCAATATTTGAGGCATTTGAGTTTGTTGCATCTATTACTGTAAAATTTCAGACCCCACCCAGTTTCAGTCTCGCTGATTTTTCAACCAATGTTTAATGCCCAAACCCAGTTTTATGACAGCCAATTAAACTCAGCATAAAATAATTTTTTCAGAACTGAAACATGAGGATTCTGAACATCGTTTAACGTAGAAATAAAATATATTAGCAACACATAAAACTCAGAAAATAACACATATTTTTGGTCTAACAGCGACCCTGGAAAAACCCACAAGGGGAAAACCAGTGAGAGAGGGATTTTATTATTTGTGAGCTTCAGAGAAATTCTTTTACAAC
Source organism: Picea engelmannii (assembly GCA_009831015.1). Lineage (NCBI taxonomy): Eukaryota > Viridiplantae > Streptophyta > Pinopsida > Pinales > Pinaceae > Picea > Picea engelmannii. The sequence goes on along the minus strand of ML837313.1, from coordinate 42,257 downwards.
ATATTCATCTTTAGAAAAATTACACAAACTTATCTCAGCCTTTTTCTTTTGCAAAGGCTCCTTCTGAACAATCCGAAATGAGCTCCTTGATTTCTGTCCCAAAAATCCGTACACTGTATGGCCGTCCCAAAAATAAATGTTGTATGGACTGTCTCAATTTTTGTGCCAAAAATTCTGCTAAGACTGTACGAAATAACCAGCAGGAAAATACCTTGAAACTCGTGCCAGCCTCCTCAAAAAATGTGCCCAGAATTTTTGGACTGTACGACCCTCGATTTTTGTGCAAGTCCGTACAGAGTGTATGGATTTTCTTTCCCAGAAATTTGTGCCCAGCAGGTTCCTCGATTTTTGTTCCAAAAAATGCAGTGTGACTGCCTTGGGATGCGTGCCAACACTCTTAGAATTTGTTGCTGTTGTCCTCCTTGATTTCTGTGCACATTAATGGCTGTACAACCTCCACAAATCCGTACTGTACGGATTGCATTAACTGCTGTCTGCTGCCTTGAAGTGAATGCTATCTCTCAGCCTTGAAATGCGTGCCAAAGCTCTGCCAATGCCTTCTCTCTTTCTCAAGCTCGACCTCCTCTCTTTCTCTTTCAAAAATGATGAATCAACCCTAGCTAGGGTGCGCCCTCCTACCCTAGTCGACCTCATGGTGGTAGGTGAAGAGTTTCATAATCCAACAGTTGAGATTGGATTAGATGAGTGGATGAGATTGAGTGTCTCTTCACTCACCCCCTCACTTAAGTCATAAAGTCACCTTTTAATTTGCATCTCACAAATTAAATGACTAGGGCCCACATTAGGCACTTTCTCACCCCTTAGGCGCTTAGGTGATGAGAAACACTTGCCTAGGTACTTTTTAATTATTTTTAACACTCCCTCTTACCGAGGAAAGTGTTACTCACCACTCCAAGCTTGTCCCTGAAAAATACAAACTTGCCTCTGCCCAATGCTTTGGTGAGTATGTCTGCAACCTGCTCTTATGTAGATATGTATTGTAGCTCCACTGCTCCTCTCTGAACATAATCACAGATGAAGTGATAACGAATCTCAATATGCTTAGACCCGTCCTGAAGAACTGGATTCTCCAAGAGTTTAATGCAACTCTTATTATCACAGTAAATCAAGGTAGGCCTCAACTCCACACCAAACAATCTCACCAACAACTTGCGAAGCCTAAGGGCCTCACAACTGCCCTGACTGGCAGCCATATACTCAGCCTCTGCAGAACTCAATGCCACTGACTTTTGCTTCCGACTGAACCAAGACACAACAACTGAGTCCAATCCGAAACAACACCTTGAAGTACTCTTCCGGTCACTGACACATCCTGCCCAATCTGAATTTGTATAGCCAACCAGACGAACTCCATCTCCTCTCTGATAGTCCAGACCATAATCTACCGTACCACAAAGATACCTAAGCACATGTTTTGCTGCCACCAAGTGCACTCTCCTAGGCTCCACCATGAACTGACTGAGAGTGTTGACAACAAAACAAATATCTGGCCTGGTATCGACGAAATACATCAAAGACCCGATCAACTGACGATATAAAGTGGAATCCACCAACTGTGACTTAGAAGCATGAAGCTTCTTCCAGTTGGTAATCATGGGAGTGGTCATGGGCCTACAATCCTCCATCTGAAATCTCCTCAGAATATCACACACATACTTCCCCTGTCCTAGGAAGATGTGTCCAGGCTCCTGCCAAACCTCCAATCCCAAAAAATAGTGTATCAATCCAATATCAATCATCTCAAACTCTGAAGCAAGGCTCTCCTTGCAGCTAGTGATGAGTCTCTCTGCCCCTGTAATGAAAAGATCATCCACATATAGGAAGAGAATGAGAGGATCCTCTCCAACCACAATGTAGTATAGGTTGGGATCCACCTCACTCTTCTCAAATCCCAACTGCTGCAAATAGTCATCAATCCTCGAATACCAAGCTCTGGGAGCTTGTTTCAGCCCATACAATGCCTTCTTCAATCTACACAAATGAGACTCTCTCCCATGCACCTCAAAGCCCAATGGCTGCTCAATATACACCTTTTCCTGTATAAGACCATTCAGAAATGCGGTCTTCACATCCATCTGGATCTTTCAACCCATCTCTGCTGCAATGGAAATCATCGACCTGATCGAGGTATATCTAGCAATCGGCGCAAAGGTCTCATCATAATCAACTCCCTCAACCTGTGAGAACCCTCGAGCCACAAAGCGAGCTTTGTACTTCTCAATGCTGCCATTTGCAGCATGTTTGAGTTTATAGAGCCACCTGGAAGTCACCACTGACTTCCCCTCAGGTCTAGGAAAAACTTCCCAGACATCATTCTTCATGATGGAATTGTACTCTTCCATCATGGCATCTCTCCAAACTTGTCTACCAGTAGCCTCCTCAAAAGTAGAAGGCTAAGACTCTCGAATACTGCTCACCATCGCGATGTAGCTGCAAAACCTCTCAGGAGGTTTACTCTCTCTCACAGCCTGCCTGGGATTCCCCACTGAACCCTGTGCCTCCCTCAAAGTATCTTGAAGCCACTTGAGCTTCCTCCTCTCTGAAGTAGTGTCCCGTGGAGGGGACTCTCCCTGCTCAACCCCATCTCCTGAAGACTGTGATCCTGAAGTAGACTCTGGAGTACCCGATCCTGAAATCTGTGGCCTTGTCACCCGTGGACCAGTCGTCACCGGAACTGGTGGCCCCGAACTCTGTGTCACTGTAGTCTGCTGCAGACTCACCTGAATCTGAGGTGATGACTGCTCACCTCTCTCTGTCCCTCATGACTTCCTAAAGGCTCCGTCCTCAAATCTAACATCCCTCCTCAAAACAATCTTCCTCAAGGAAGGAAGGTATATACGGAAAGCCTTTGAAGTCTTGCTATACCCAACAAAGATCCCTCTCTTTGCCGTGGGCTCTAGCTTTGTCCTCTTCTCAGAAGGGACATGTGAATATGTGATGCACCCAAAAATCCGAAAGTGCCCCACCTCAAGCTTCTTCCTAGAAAAAGCCTCCTCAGGAGTCATACTCCCCACTGCCCTGTGTGGACTCATGTTCAGCAGATAAACTGCAGTGTAGCATGCCTCAGCCCAAAGAAATAGTGGCAACCCCTGATCATGTAGCATGGCTCTCGCAACCCCAACTATGGCCCTGTTCTTCCTCTCAGCAACCCCATTTTGCTGTGGGTTGTAAGGAACAGTCAACTCTCTCCTGATGCCCTCTCCTGCACAAAACTCCGTAAACTCCTTGGAGGTATACTCACCCCCATTGTTTGTCCTCAGAACTATGATTTTCTTCCATGTCTGGTTCTCCACAAGAGCTTTGAACTCTTGGAACCAACTGAAGACCTGTCCTTTGGTCTTCATGAAGAAAATACAAGACTTCCGTGAGAAGTCATCAATGAATATAACATAGTATAAACAACCAGTCAACGATGCCGAAGACATCGGGTCACATACATCTGAATGAAAAAGATCAAGAATACCTGCTGCTCTACTGTCACTGCTAGGAAAAGCAGTCTTGGTGTACTTTCCCAAAGAACACCCCTTGCACAACTCCTGGTGCTCTGTACTGAAATCTGGAACTCCAGTCACAATCTCCCTCAGTACCCTCAAAGCCCCATGGTGCAAATGTGCCATCCTCTTGTGCCATAGCTCACATAGGTAACTGCTGCTGGTCGAATGAAACAATGCTCTCGCTGGCTGGAACATAAGCTTATACAACTTCTCATGTCTAGTCCCAATCACTTTGGCCGAAGTGATACTAGACCCCTTGGGGAAAAGGAGCACCTGCCCATCACGGAACAACACCTCATAGCCCCTCTCCTCAATAGCAGAAACTGAAACTAAGTTCTTCTTCAAGCCCAGAACATATAGGACCTCTCTCAACAACATGGGAGGCAAAGACTCCCTCTGAAATGATACAGTCCCACAACCAACTACCTTGTCCACCCGGTCATCTCCAAGCACCACCTCAATATCACCAATCTGAGTAAGATCTGTCAAGTGCTCACGAACCCCTGTCATATGGAGGGAGGCACCACTGTCAATATACCACACATCAGAATGAGTGGTCATCGTGGAAAGACACACAACCAAGGAAAACTCCTTGTCAAACTTGATGGAGAACTCTTCCACCGCTGCTGAAGCTGCTGTCTGCTTCTTCTTCTTGTTCGGACACTGACCTGCATAGTGCCCAAACTTGTGGCATGCAAAGCACTTGACTTTGCTCATGTCCTTCTTCCCTTCACCCTTCGGTTTGTTTCCTCCCTTAGGACCCTTTTTGAACTTCTTCTTGCTGTTGGCAGCAAGAGCCACATTCTCCTCATCATGACCTGTAGATGAACTGCCATGTACATAACCTCTCCGGGTCTCCTCCTAAACAAAGTCATCCCAAAGATGTTCCCAATTGGGAAGCTTCTCCCTAGCCACAATGCCCTCAACAAAAACAACCCATTGTTTGGAAACTCCATTCAATGTTGTCCTCACAAGCTCACTGTCAACTATGGCCTCGCCCACAACTTCAAGTTCTCCCACAACTTCAAGCTCATCTCTCACCTGTGTCAACTTGGTAAGATATGTGACCACATTTTCAGCCTTGGTCATTTTAATGCTCTTTAGTTTTTCCCTCAAAACCATCTTCTAGTTTTCATTTGTACTTTGGTACAACTTCGTCAAAGACTCCCACATCTCATAGGCATTTGTCTTCCCCGTCAAGTGAGGAATCAAATGGTCCTTGATGGCATCAAGAATAATCCTCTTAGCCTTGATACTCTTCTTATTGTATGTTGCAAGAAGAGTAGCATCAATAGGTACAACCACAAGATGTGTTGTGGTATTCTCAACAATATCCCACAACTCACTTTCTTGCAACAACAAGATCATCCTCTCCTTCCAAGCACTAAAGTTTGCTGCCCCATCAAGTCTGTCCTCAACTCTCAAACTTGTAGCCATTGACCCCTTTTTGCTGAAAATGAAAAATTCAAAGTTCTGTATGGTGAAGTGACTGCTGTCCCAATTTTCTGACTTGCTGAAATATTTCTGCTTCTCTTTAACTCAACTCTGATACCATGTAAAATTTCAGACCCCACCTAGTTTCAGTCTCGCTGATTTTTCAGCTAATGTTTAATGCCCAAACCCAGTTTTATGACGACCAATTAAACTCATCATAAAATAATTTTTTCAGAACTGAAACATGAGGATTTTGAACATCGTTTAACACAGAAATAAAATGTATCGACAACACATAAAACTCAGAAAATAACACAGAGATTTTTGGTCTAACAACGACCCTAGAAAAACCCACAAGGGGAAAACCAGTGAGAGGGATTTTATTATTTGTGAGCTTCAGAGAAATTATTTTACAACATATTCATCTTCAGAAAAATTACACAAACTTATCTCAACCTTTTTCTTCTGCAAAGACTCCTTTTGAACAGTCCGGAATGAGCTCCTCGATTTCTGTCCCAAAAATCCATACACTGTACAGCTGTCCCAACAATAAATGCTATACAAACTGTCTCGATTTTTGTGCCAAAAATTCTACTAAGACTGTACAGAATAACCAGTAGGAAAATACCTTGAAACTCGTGCCAACCTCCTCAAAAAATGTGCCCAGAATTTCTGGACTATACGGCCCTCGATTTCTGTGCAAGTCCGTACGAACTGTACGGATTTTCTTTCCCAGAAATTCATTCCCAACAGGCTCCTCGATTTTTGTGCCAATAAATGCAGTGTGGTTGCCTTGGGATGCATGCCAACACTCTCAGAATTTGCTGCTGCTATCCTCCTCGATTTCTGTGCACATTAATGTCTGTACGATCTCCACAAATCCGTACTGTACGGATTGCATTAACTGTTGTCTGTTGCCTTGAAGTGCGTGCTATCTCTCAGCCTTGAAATGCGTCCCAAATCTCTGCCAATGCCTTCTCTCTTTCTCAAGCTCGACCTCCTCTCTTGCTCTCTCAAAAATGATGAATCAACACTAGCTAGGGTGCGCCCTCCTACCCTAGTCGACCTCATGGTGGTAGGTGAAGAGTTTCATAATCCAACGGTTGAGATTGGATTAGATGAGTGGATGAGATTGAGTGTCTCTTCACTCACCCCCTCAGTTAAGTCATAAAGTCACCTTTTAATTTGCATCTCACAAATTAAATGACTAGGGCCCACATTAGGCACTTTCTCACCCTTTAGGTGCCTAGGTGATGAGAAACACTTGCCTAGGTACTTTTTAATTATTTTTAACAATTATTGCTTTTGATTATGTAAATTTTTCTTGGACATTATGCTCTTTGCCTTGTTTTACTTTGGTGGTTGACATTGTGCTCTAGCAAGTGGGTCGCCCCTAGGGATAGGTTTTGTTATCGCAAAGTTTGTAGTTAGGCTAGAAGACGGATGAAAAGAGGTCAAACTGGCGTAATTGAACCAATCCCACCCACTGTCACCTCGATGGGAAGGTTCTTTCTATTTAGGGAGGTAAGGCCCAGGGGAGACGTCCCCGGTGACCTGGGGTTTTGAGAAGGAAAAAGGTTTTAGCAAGGCTAAGTGATAATAATCCCCCTCACAAGTCATCAACTGATCAGAAAGTCCGGTTTATAGCCGATAAAGATAACCGGAAGTAATAACCAATAAGATCACCTGCCCGAGACAAAGCAACAATAAAACTATATGTGCAAGCTTGCTTGCTGGTTAGTACTTCATATAATCAATGACTTTCTGATAGTAAGCGATTGAGCAACAATTGATGAAGTAAATCAATGTCTACAAGATAGCAATGATTACAATATATATATTACTTCTCAATGAATGCTAAAGGCACTTCACAATAAACAACGACAATTAATCATTTATGTAACAATACTTGAAGCAACACTTTAGCTGATCATTCAATTGCTTAAAGACAAATAGATGCTGCACATAGGTGTTTATGGCACAAAAAAGATGACGACAACACTAGGGTTAGAACTTAGTAGAACTAGTCTAGGCTAGGGTTAGTATGGTTAGGGTTTGTTCAAAAGTATTAGAAGTTTGTAGGATCAAGTTACTCAACACATGTGGCCTTAGATCAGTGCGTTCCTAGGGTATATGGAGTCAAAAGGAGGACGCAAAAGCTGAAGGATGAAGTGATAGTGAAACCAAAGACAAGAAGGTAAAGTGTTGAGGTGTTGCTAAAGCAAGGCCTCAACAACGAAACCCTAGGGGAGTGAGGCTCACTTTGGTGTAGAAAACCTAGGCCTCAGTGCTCTCTCCTCCTTCTTTAGCTCAATGGAAAAAATGGCTAGCTCAATGATGATTGATCTAAGACAAGAGGGTTTGAGAGTGACGTGTTGCTAGAGCAAGGCTTCACTAATCAGACCCTAGGGAAAATCGGCTCACGAAGGTGTAGGGGAACTAGGCCTTGGTGCGTTTTCTCCTTCTTAGCTCAACAAATAATAAAAACGGCTAGCCGGAAGAAGATGGATGGAGTGTTGCTATGGCAAGGCTCTATCCTCTTTAACAAATCAAAAGGCTAGAAAGAAAGAATAGAGTGTTGCTAAGGCAAGGCTCTATGTCACTTCAACAAATAAAATGTCTTAAAACTTTGGTAGGGACATGAGACAAGAACTTTCAATGTGTGCTTGTCACCTAGGGTTTGATTCAACAAATTATAATAATAAATGCAAGAAAATAACACTACAACCATTCAATCAAAAAGTTTTGCAGAAATTCACTTACATTTAACCAAGAAATCACATAGCAAAACCCTAGTTGTAATACCTTCCACCAAGAGAAATGCCAAAATATGCCAAGAAAGTCTTCCTTCAACAAGTGTGCCTCACAATTTCAGCCAATAACCCTAAGGAGGGTGCAAATTTCAGACCTCACTAAGTGGTGAGTGAAAGATGATGAAAAAATGAAGGTAAAAACCCTCAATTTATATAGTACAATGACCTAATTTTACTTTTTAGGTCATGAAAAAGGCCGACAAGGCCAAAATACTAAAATCATACTGTTTTACATTAAATGTTTGAAAATTAAATCCTAATCAAGCAATAGAGAGACGTCATCCCCTTTCTAGGGTGATGTTAGCCCCTTCTAGGGCAAATGCAGCCTCCTGGAGCAAAACATTAGCCATCCTTGGGCTTCTCCAAGCTTCCACACGTGCCAACACTGCCATATCTGCCTCCCAATGTTAGAATTAGGGCAGTAAAGCATAACAATAGTGTCTTTTAAATTTCAGCGAGTATAACAACTAGAGCATATGTTCATAAAACAAATCTAAACTGTAAGAATAGAGAGAACTGAAACATAAGTACCCAGATCTAAACTAGTTTAGATATAACCAATAGTTAGAGAGTAGATCTAGAAAGATTCTAGTTCAGATCTATAATGCTGGAATAAGAAACTAATACTGATCTACAGATCTAAACTCAATCTACAGATCTGATCAAGAACAGTAAATCATACTACAGAAACAAAAGAGTAAACTCAATATATAGATCTAATAACTGTCAATGCTGGTACATAAATCTGGATAGATTAAACAATATAGAACACAAAACAAATCCAGATCTGAAGATGATAAATAGATAGCTTACCTTGTCCTGAAGCATTACCTCTGAAGAAGTCACAACCAACACAAGAGATGCAGAACCATTTGTGATTATGCTCAGACAAAGTCCAGCTCATAGATCCACCATATAGGTTGGATCTCTTGCCTAGAGATAAATAAACTTTCTTGCCACCAAGGGGATAGGGCCACAAAGACTTACCACAATCAAACCCTCACACAAACAGTAGGTAAAACATTCAAACCCTCACACAGAACTTCTGTGGACAAAAACCTCACACAAGAAACAATCATCTCACAGCAGAAAAGAGGGCTGTACCCATAGTCACACCACAACAACAAAAGGAGGGCCGCACCAGCAGTCACTCCACACAGCAAAGGGAGAGCGGCACCTACAGTCACCCCACACAACAACAAAAGGAGGGCCGCACCAACAATCACTCCACACAACAACAAAAGGAGGGCCGCACCAACAGTCACTCCACACAACAAGGAGAGGGCCGCATCTACAGTTACCCCACACAACAAAGGAGAGGGCCGCAACTACCAGTTACCCCACAACAGAGGAGTGGCTGCACCTATCAGCACCCTACAGCAGAATAGAAGACCGAGCCACCTACAACAACAATGTTCCAACAGAAAAGGAATCGTAGCAACAAGCTCACCAACAAGGAAAAGGGCTGCTACTCCAACAGAAAGTGAGCAGCAGCAACAAGAGAGGATCCGCTCACACAATGCAAGAATAGTAGGATAGGATATAAGAGGTAGGGGGGGGGTTTAATTTATAGTTTAGGCTAGGGTAATAAAATTATAAATTAAAATAATTATTAAATATAACAAGTTTAAATTAAATAATTTAAACATGATATAATTAACATTTAATTTAAACTTTATTTAACCCTTTAAGACAAAACAACATAAAAACCCCAAACCAACACAAGCAAGGGTAAGAGAGTGTTTAGGAGGGTTTACAAGGTGACAATACTTATTCATTTATTTTCAAGGTGACCTTATTACTTTATCATCATTGCATATGGGATACATCCCTTATGTGGTCATGTCCTCCTTCACGGAAGGTCATACACCAACAAAATACTTGATCGAGGATCAAGTTGCCCCAGAACTTTTTCTGGGGTCTTATCCACCAAGGTCCAAGACCAAGGATCAACCCATGCCCTAGGCATGGGTACCCTAGACCATGTCCAGGGCCCCTAGACTTATCTAAGGGCTTTAACTGCTTGGTCCTAGACCAAGAATCCCAGTCGTATACTGGGGGCCCTCTTAGGGGTCTTTACTGCTTGGTCCTAGACCAAGAACCCCAGTCGTATACTGGGGGCCCTAACAAGGGTCTTTTGCCATGGCACTGACTGTTTGGTCGCAGACCAAGTACCCCAGGAGTGCACTGGGGGCCCTAGCTCTCGTCTAGGGTCTTAGCCATCCTCCCGGAGAATGGCTCTTGCAGCTGCTTATAAATTTAACACTCCCTCTCAGCAAGAGAGACATTCTCAGCTACACCAAGCTTGTCACGAAAGTATACAAATTTTGTCAGGGACAGTGGCTTGGTGAAAATATCTGCTGTCTGTTCTGCTGTCGGAACATCCTGAATGCTGAGAACGTTCTTCTGAACCATGTCCCGGACATAGTGATATCTCATCTCAATGTGTTTCGATCTGTCGTGAAACACTGGGTTCTCAGTGAGCTTTATACAGCTCTGATTGTCACAGTGAATGACTGTGGGTTCAAGCTCTAAACTGAACAAGTCTGAGAGTAGCTTCCTGAGCCACACTGCTTCTCTGCCAGTAGCACTAGCAACAATGTATTCTGCTTCTGCAGTGCTTTGGGCTACGGAGCCCTGTTTCCTGCTGGACTAGGAAATCATTGCTGAACCCAAACTGAAGCAATATCCGAAAGTACTCTTCCGATCCACTGCACTGCCCATCCAATCTGAATCTGTAAAACCATGGAGCATTACACCTCCACTGGAGGTGTATTTGAGACCATAAGCTATAGTCCCCCGAACATATCTCAGAATATGTTTTACTGCAACCATATGTATATGCTTTGGTTCACACATGAACTGACTAAGAGCATTTACTGCATAATAGATGTCTGGTCTTGTATGTACGAGATACATCAAAGATCCACTGATCTGCCGATATAAGGTGGGGTCTTCTGGATCTGAACCTGTAACTTGATCTTGTAGTTTCTTTAGGTTAGAGATCATTGGAGTTGTCATGGACTTGCAGTCCATCATGCCAAATTTGCGAAGTATATCAACTGCATATTTACCCTGTGAGAGAAAAAT
>ML837313.1:14817-25520 GCA_009831015.1 Picea engelmannii | reverse complement strand
TTTGGCATTTCTCTTGAAGGAAGGTTTACAACTAGGGTTTGCATATGCTTTTCATCATGACATGTAAGTGTTTTTCTTGCAAAACTTCTTAATTGAATGGTTGTAGGTTTATATTCTTGCATTTACTTATAAATTTGCTGATTTTAAAACCCTAGGTGACAAGCACACAAGTAAGTTCTTGTTTCATGTCCCTTTAGAGAGAAATATTCAGCCATTGAAGAAGGAAGGAAGAGCCTAGCCTTTTCTACACTCACTTCACTTCTTCCCTTGTGCTAGTTGTGATTTTTAAAGGTTAAAAGGGAGGTGACGTCCTAGGCCTAGGTTATCTAGACCTAGGGCCGTCCATCTTCTAGGGTTTGGTGATAAAGCCTTTCCATTGCAACACTTTCCCTCACCTCACTCTCTTGTTTTAACTTATCTTTTATGCTAGTCGTTTTGCCAAGTTTGACCTAAGGAAGGAGGAAAGAGCACGAGGCCTTGCTTAAGCAACACCAGAGTGAGCCTCTTTCCCCTAGGGTTTTGATTCTAGGGCCCTGCCATTGCAACACTCTAGAACCCTTCCCTCTTGTCCCTAGTCTTTATTCCTTCAACATTGTTCCCTCTCCTTAATTGACTCCATCTACCCTTAGGCACTGATCTTAGACACACAACGTTGAAGTGGTAGTGCTCAAACCAACTCTCAAAACTTTAAATTTTGAAACCCTAACTAACTAGCTAACCCTAACTAGGCTGACGTCACACTTGGTTATTCCATCTTGACGCAACAATTTTTGATGATAAGCAATTAGATGATGATTGAAGGCATTTATTGAGTAAATGATTGATTAAATACATTGTTAGCCACATCATCTCAATAGTTATTGATGAATTGATACTTTTCCATTGTTGTATTGATAAAATGTTGATCTCATTAATATCTGTTGTTTCACATTGCTTACATATTAATGTCAGATAGTTACATGAAGTACTAACCCACTGAATTATAGCTTGCATATATTCTTTTGCTATTGTCTTGTTCCGGGCAGGTGTTCTCATTTGGGCATACACTTCATTTATCGGCTGATTAGCCGGACTTTCTGACCTTGGTGGTAACCTGTGAGGATGAACTTTTGCCTTGACCTTTATACTTCAGCCTCTTCAAAACCCTAGGTTACCGGGGATGTCTCCCCTAGGTTAACCTCCCTAAATAGAAAGAACCTCCCCATTGAGGTGACATTGGGTGGGGAAGGTTCCTGTTACGCCAGATTGACCTCTACCCTTTAGCCTTTTAACCTAGCTACAAACTGTGCGATAACACACCCTACAATAGAATAGAGGACCGAGCCACCTACAACAACAATGTTCCAACAGAAAAGGAGCCGCAACAACAAGCTCACCAACAAGGAAAAGGGTCGCTACTCCAACAGAAAGTGAGCCGCAACAACAAGAGAGGATCCGCTCACACAATGCAAGAATAGTAGGATAGGATATAAGAGGTAGGGGGGGTTTAATTTATAGTTTAGGCTAGGGTAATAAAATTATAAATTAAAATAATTATTAGATATAACATGTTTAAATTAAATAATTTAAACATGATATAATTAACATTTAATTTAAACTTTATTTAACCCTTTAAGACAAAACAACATAAAAACCCCAAACCAACACAAGCAAGGGTAAGAGAGGGTTTAGGAGGGTTTACAAGGTGGCAATACTTATTCATTTATTTTCAAGGTGACCTTATTACTTTATCATCATTGCATATGGGATACATCCCTTATGTGGTCATGTCCTTCTTCACGGAAGGTCATACACCAACAAAATACTTGATCGAGGATCAAGTTGCCCCAGAACTTTTTTTGGGGTCTTATCCACCAAGGTCCAAGACCAAGGATCGACCCATGCCCTAGGCATGGGTACCCTGGACCATGTCCAGGGGCCCTAGACTTATCTAAGGGCTTTAACTGCTTGGTCCTAGACCAAGAACCCTAGTCGTATACTGGGGGCCCTCTTAGGGGTCTTTACTGCTTGGTCCTAGACCAAGAACCCCGGTCGTATACTGGGGGCCCTAACAAGGGTCTTTTGCCATGGCACTGACTGTTTGGTCCCAGACCAAGTACCCCAGGAGTGCATTGGGGGCCCTAGATCTCGTCTAGGGTCTTAGCCATCCTTCCAGAGAATGGCTCTTGCAGCTGGTTATAAATTTAACACCCAAGACGTCCATACTGCTGGGTGACGTCATGGGCTTCTTGGGAGACGTCCTGGGCCTTCCAAGGCCAACGTTCCTATGGAGAGGGCTCAATCCCCCTAGGTACAGGTCTGCTCAGCTGCCTTTGGTGGATTCTTCTGCTCTTCCCTGGTACAAACGCTCTGCCCTGTTTCTGCCCCCTGCTGGGGTCTCAGCTTCCATCGGGTGGGCTCTTCAACCCCATGGAGGTCTGAACTGATCATCTCCCCATGTGTACCTGTCCATCAGGCATGGTCCTGCGCATCAACAGCTACGCCCTCCATGGGCTCATAAGTCACAGGGATCATAGCAATGTCAATCACATCTAATCATCAATATTTATTAAACATGTGCATAAAACCCCTTCACCCCAATCTAGTGCTCAAAGAGATTATACAAGTCTGCAATACAAGTTTGGGGAAAGTGACGAGACGTCCTATTGGGCTAGAGTCTATTGGAAAATGGTTGTTCCCGGAAAGGATTAAATCCAAGTCATGCAGGTGGGTGAGGTGGATGGGGATGCCTGAGCACAAGGTGCAGTGATAGCCGAGATGGCTTACCAATGGGTGCCTCTGTGGAGGGTAAGCTGCACCTGTCATGGATGTAAATATTTCCAAGCCCTTTCATGCCTTTTAATCTTCATTTTTTCCAAGATGCTAATCAAAGGACACTGCCCTGGCTTGGTGACCAGTGGTGGCAATGTTAGCCACAAACATTTCACGGAAATGAGAAGGTTGGCTCGTGATGAGACCCCCTTTCTCTTGGCTATGCCACCAAGAGCCACTACCCTGGCATGGTGACCAGATGCTGGTAGTGTCATACCGCTAGATGCTCATGGACCTAATAGGTCGGCTCGTGATGAGATCTTCTATCCTCTGACCAGGTCTTGTCTTATTGTTTTTTATCTTTTTATTTCTTTTTCTCTCAAGAATTTAGTTAAGGGACATTACCCTGTCTTGGTGACCAGAAGTGACAATGTTACCCACAAGTACTTTCACGGAAATGAGAAGGCTGGCTCATGATGAGACCCCCTTTCTCTTGGATATGCAACCAAGAGCCACTACCCTGGCGTGGTAACCAGATGCCGGTAGTGTCATACCGTTAGGCACCCATGGACGTAATGAGCTGGCTCGTGATGAGACCCCTCATCCTTCAACTAGGTCTTGATTTATTTTTCTATGGGTCCCTCTATTTCTTGCTGAGAAGCCTTTTATTGCTTTCTCGGGGATCCCTGGGCGAAGCATCTTGAGGTTTTATTCTTAGGCTTTTATTGTCAGCTACTTTTACCCCCCAGGCCTTTAGCCCATTCTTCCGACAAGGTAAGGTACAACCCCTGAATGATCAACCTTATGCCCAGACCAAGGTAACAGGATGGGTGAGCGGGAAATAAGGTGAAAAATGGTATGTATGACGGGAGTCGACAATGGCTTTTCAGAGATCCCCCAGTGGCAACTCAAAACCTATGGACAAAGGCTTGCTAGGGCATCCCATTCATTCCCCCCAGACATGGTCAAGTGGACAAGCATAAGATCAAAGCACCCGTTAGAAACAAAGGAATCAAATGCACACATTCAAAGGTTTCTGAGGATCAGAGTGACACATACCATGATACCCAGACTCATTACCTCATGGAGCAAGAACCATCTCTGATGCAGGGCCGAGCTGAAGGTGATGGACGCTGCTGCTGCTAACAAAGTGGAGGCGCTGAAAGGGAGAAAAGATGGGCCCTCCAGGGCCATGCTCAAGTCGATCTGGCTCTCGGTACTCCATATCTAGGACCTGTGGGCCTCGAGACATAATCTCCTAGTTATCCCTGAAAGTGGGGGATAACAGGTTTGCTATTGGGAGGTCCTCTGGACGAATCATCATGCCATTCTCGACCATACTTGTCACTTTCCACTCTTCATCCACGCATCTCCTTACCTTTTGGGATTTTCGGGTGTACTAACCCAAGAAGGGTTGTCCCTCATTTCATGGGAAGAAGGGGCGGAAGGCACAGAAGCTTGTAGCTGGCAAAAGATAAGAGCCAATCATGAACCTTCTAGATGCTTGCCCAGGGATCCCGAGGACAATGAAATATCTCTCATAAGAAACTGATGGGACCTGTGAAAAATAACTAATACAAAGTGCCAACCAAGGTGGAGCATGTGTGGGCATTGGTTTTAATGCTTAGGTAGAAGCCCCACACATGTTTTCAACTTGGGGAAGCATAATATAATTAGGGTAGAGTCAAGGTGGGAACAATTTTTCATGCTTAGGTAGAAGCCCCACCTTGGCTTCAACCTGGAAACATCTTAAAAGAATAAAAGACAATAAATGGGCTTGGAAAAAAGTTGCATTGAAAACGAAGGTGCAACACATCCTCTACAAAGGAACCCATAGATAAGACACTACAACCCCTTGTATGTCATGAACCCCATGCCCAAAGGTCTTCCCGCCATCCATAACACCTCATCTACATGACTTAGAAGGAGGTCCCCTTGGGAAACACTCCTAAAGTTGAGGAATGATTCACCCAATAGGTTGTTTTGTCAACCCTCCCATACCTAAACTTGGCAAATTGCATAGGGTCTTTGAGCATTGGTTTATTTTGATGAGGTGGTTTGGATGTACATGCTTAGATGGCTCTTTTATTGATTTGATTTACTCATCATGATGCATTTGAGTTGAGATCCTTGAAGGGCATATCCATTTGTCTTTGCAGGACCTAGTTGGTGGACAGTTTTGGAAGAACAAGCCTAGCTTGGGCTTCCATGGGGCTTGAAGTCCACAGGTTGGATGCCAAGGGACCACACTCTGGATGACGATGACATGCCTTTGGAGGCCTAGAGGACACTTTGGAGGATCTTTCCCACCCCCTACATGCCAAACGACTTGCTTGAAAGGGGCAAAATGTCACCTTTTTTGGGGCTTATGTCACCTAGGGCTAGGGCTTGGTGGTGATGATAGACACTTGTCAGGTTTTGAAGGAAGAGGCCCATTGATTGAGGAAGAAACGTCTTGGTTGAAGACTATTGGCCTTTGGAGGCCTAGCCTTTCCTTCTCCAACTCAATGACTTGACCAAAAGTGCCAAATGTTGCCCAAAAAGAGGGTGACGTCATGTTTCTAGGGTTTCTTTTATGTGCAAAGTATGAATTAAATAATATTATTGTTGTAAAGGGGCAAGATAAGGGCTGTTGACCGCTTGTCTTGTGTTCTACCCTAAGTTTTGTGGACAAACTATGTTTAGAGGATTTGTATAAATAGAGATCATCTCTATTTCATTTTTCCTCATAGCTCTCCCATTGTGAGAAGACTAATGGCTGAAATTTTCGCTATACTTCAGCATTTTGGTATCTCTCTCTTTTGCAAATGATTTTTGGTGTTATCTCTTGGTGAATGGATGAGGCTAAGTGGTGCGCACCTCTTGGAGGCTTCTTTAATTTCTCTTGGATGGTAATTGCTTGGTGAACTAGGGTTTGATCTCTCTCTTTCTTGGAATTGGTAAGGAAAATCTGCATTAGTTAGTTCTTTCTTGCTTATTCTTGGTCATTGTTGGTTGAAACCCTAGGAGGAGTATGTTGTATACACCCTCCATTAAGCTTCATCTTATTTGCTAAGTTTATAAGTCATTTTTTTGCAAGGGTTTCTAGGAGAAGTATGAGTGTGTACACCCTCCTAGATTCACCCTAGTTTGATTGGCATGCCCTAGGGAGTAAGAGGATTTACACCCCTAGGGATTTTGTTGGTCTAACTTGTTACTTAAAGACTCCATTCACCCATATTTTAAAGGCACTATTCAGAAATTTTGCATTGGAGAAACAAATTGTTTGCATTGGTAAACGTGTTTTGGTGAGATATCAATCTTGTTCAAGTTGGAATCTTTTGTGGATGCCTTGAGGTTGCTAAATCCTCTAGGGCGTCTTATTCCTCTTGATCTTCTTGGAGCTATAACAACTTAAAAGCTACAGCCATTAGGGCTGCAACAAATCATCTTGTTTTCATTTTAACTTGCAATTTGACCATGGAAATTTGCTAGTAAGCCATTGTTATTATTCTATTGCTAATTGGTGAAATTTTGGTTGGATTACTTGCTCTTTTTCGTGGTTAAAAATTTCTGCGGTAGCAAATCACTGCTACAGCCACTTGGCTGTCATAAATATGCTTTGAAAACTTATCACTACAACCATCTAATACCACTAAAGTTGTACCAAAGTGTTCAGAACTTATCTATATGTTTTATGCTTCATAACTCAACTCATCTTTGATGCTTTAAGTGGATAAATCTGTGGTAGTTACTTGATTTCATTGCAGATATACATTTTTGTTGATTGCTGCAACTAGGGACATCAAGTTTAACTTGCTTTTCCACCTAACATATACTTCGTACAATTGGTTTTCCTTGTGTCTTGGGCAGGTACAAACACTCTCAGCAGGTACCCAAGGACTTGGAAACCTTAAACCACTCCCGAGACTCATCCTCAAACCTTCTTCCATCTAGCAACTTGATCTATAGGGGCTTTCATTTCATCATCTCACTTTCCATCTCATTTCCCCCTTGTGGTGATTTTCATCATCACTAAAGTGACGGGAATACATATCTAAGGTGACATTGGGTAGCTGTTCTCTTAGTTGTCGCCATATTGTGGTTTGGGTCGAGCTTTGCCCAATCTACAACTTGTGCGATAACAAGTATCATAGGTCAACTTATAGGATCTTCTTGGTCAACTTACAGGGCCTTCTCTTCTTCCACATGGTTACAGGGGTATTTTTGGTACATATTTATATTTTCTCACAGGGCATCATTGGTACATCTTACAAACTTCTCACAGAGCATTAGTTCAGTTTTACAGACGTAAATATTCATATGGTTCTCGACATCCCATAGGGGGATCCAGTTCCCTTGAGTTGCCATTGTTAACCCCTAGATTTTCACCCTTGAAATCTTGAGGGTTAAGAGCCAACATGCACTATTTTGGTTGGCATTCAGAGATTTTCCTAGAGTTTAGCACTTGTGTGAGTTAGAGGTTGGTTCCCATTAGAGACTAGTACATGATCGATATATGGTTGTTTTTGTTTCAGAGTTAGAGCTAGCTTGGTTTCCCATGCATTTGAGAGAGTTGTTTACATACAACAGGTGTCCCTACTTTTTAGGAGACAGTGATTGAGAGATTCAGTTGATGGTTTTGAGCATACATGGTTGGTCCTTGCATGATTCTGAGCTCGATGGCACTTTTCCGGGTGATATGCATGATATTTTTATTTTTAGCAAGTGCAACACCAGGGTTCGCATGTTAATTCTGATTGCAAATTCAAAATCCTCTCAGAAAACCGAATTCGATGAGTATGATATCATTGACATGCAAACACATTCTATTTTTGGCAGTGTCTATTTTTAAACAGTTGACACATGGCAGTGTTCTCCTAGTCATCCTCAATTTTTTTGACAGTTTCCTAAAATTTAGGAGTCGGACCCTGTTATCCCCTATCCCAGGGATAACTAAGGAGATTATGTTTCGAGGCCCACAGGTCCTAGACATGGAGTACCGAGAGCCATATTGACTTGAGCTTGGCCCTGGAGGGCCCATCCTTTCTTCTTCAATGCCTCCATTCTGTCAGCAACAACAACATCCATCCCATTGGCCTGGTTCTAAAGTAGCAGTGGGTTTTGCTCCATGAGGTAATGAGTCCGGGTATCATGGTATGTGTCACTCTGATTCTCAAAGCATTTGAATATGTGCATTTAATTCTCTTTTGCTTCATGACGTTTGCTTCGACATTATGCCTTTTAACTTGACCATAGCTTGGGGGGATGCCAGAATGCCCTAGCAAGTTGTTTCCCTTAGGAGTGAGTTGCCATTGGGTGGGTTTATGAAAGGTCATCGTCCATTCCTTCCATACTTATCACTTTTCATCATCTTCCCTCTCATCTATCCCCTACATTGGTTCAGGCATTGGGTTTGCCAAGCTAGCAAGGGTTGTACCTTGCCTTGTGGGAAGAAGGGGCTAAAGGCCCAGAGGGTAAAAGTAGTTGGCAAAAGTTAAAAGCCAAAGATCAAACCTTGAGATGCTTTGCCTAGGGATCCCTGAGAAAGCAATAAAAGGCTTCTCAGCAAGAAAAGGGGGGACCCATAAAAAGATAAAACTCAAGACCAAGTTGGTGGATAGGGGGTCTCATCACGAGCCAACCTATTAAGTCCATGGGCATGTAGCGGTATGACACTACTATTCATTTGGTCACCACGCCAGGGTAGTGGCTCTTGGTGGCATAGCCAAGAGAAAGGGGGTCTCATCACAAGCCAACCTTCTCATCTCAGTGAAATGCTTGTGGGTAACGCTGTCACCACTAGTCACCATGCCAGGGCAGTGTCCCCTAGCTATTCTCTTGAAAGAAAAAGAAATAAGATAAAAAGTAAAAAGGCATTGAATTGGCTAGGAAACAATTGCATCCATAACAAGGTGCAACTCACCCTCTTCAGAGGCACCTACAGGTAAGACCTACATTTCCTTGTCATCACTGCACCCCTTGCCCAAACATTCCCCACACCATCTCATGCACTCACATGACCTAGATTGGTCTTCACCTGGAAACACCCCACACCTAAGGAGAATTAGCCCAATAGGACGTCCTGGAACCCTCTCCAAATTTGGCTTGTAGAATAGCATAACGTCTTTGAGCACTTGTCTGGGAAAAGGGGGGTTTTATGCACATGTTTGGGTAACTTGATTATTAGATGTGATTGACATTGCTATGATCTCTGTGACTTATGAGCCCATGGAGGGCGTACTTGTTGTTGATGCAAGACCATGCCTGACGGACAGGTACATATGGGGAGATGATTAGCTCAGACCTCCATAGGGCTAAAATCCCACCAAATGGATACTGAGATCCCAACTAGGGGCAGGCATATACCAAAGGCTTGCATCGGAGAGAAAGAAGGACGTTCCACCAGAGACACCTTGGCAGGCCTTGACCCAGGGGGTCTTGCCTTTCCCCCTGAACATTGGCCTTGGGAGGCCCATGACGTCACCCTTGTGACCCTTGACGTCACCCAACGTCAAATGGACATGATGGAGGCAGTTGTGTTCCAAGTGGCACGTGTGGCATGATCCAGATGCCTTGGAAGGCCTAACGTTTTGCTCTTGGAGGCCAACGTCTCACTTACGAGGCCCAATGTCACCCTAGAAGGGCATGACGTCACCTCTTCTGCACATTTTAGGGTTTAATTTGTCATTTTTATGTAAAAAGCTGGATTTTTGATGTAACTGGCCATGTCGGCCTTTTTTGACCTAATTTGTAATTAAAGGTCATTTGAATTGTATAAATAAGGGAAACGTTCCTTGTATTTTATCATCATCTTTCACTCACACAAGTGAGGTCTGAAATTCGGCCTCTTTAAGGTTTATTGGCTGAAATTAAGTGGTGCACAACTCTTGGAGGAGGCTTCTTTTGGTGTATTTTGGCATTTTCATGGTGGAAAGTCTTCAACTAGGGCATATTGCTAGATTATTCTTGGTGAATGTAAGTGAAAATCTGCAATTCTTTTTTCTTTGAATGATTATGGTATCTTTTACTTTGCATTTACTAATATTATGAAATTGCTAGTGTAAAACCCTAGGAGAATAAGCACATGTTATTGTCCTTATCTTAATAGCTATCCACCTACTTGATTTTGCTAGAAGACATCTCCATTGAAGCATGTGCTAGAGACCTACCTTTGTAGCACTCTAACACCATTGCTTCATCAAGCTTTTATTTATCTCAAGCTTGAGCTAAAGAAGAAGGAAAACCACTAGGGCCTAGGGTTACCTACTTCCTAGTAGCCGTTTTACTTCCAGGGTTTGATGATTGTGGCCTTGGGTTACCAACACCTCAACCATCCTCCCTCTTGTCTTTAGTTCACATATTATCATTTGTTTCCTTCAAGATTGCTGTTGCAAAAAGTGACTCCATTAACCCTAAAGACACTGGTTTATACCTTACATTTTGATTGATTGATAAAAACAACCCTCAAACCATCTACCTCAAGCTCTTTGCTAACCATTCCTAACCTTAGATTAGATTAACTTACTAACATTCTTGTTGTTGTTACAAAAGTAAGCTACAACCATATATTGCAGCAGTAAAAGCTCCTAAAACCAAGTGTTAAAGTTGATTATTACATTGCCTTCTTAGCTTTTGACAAGTGCTAGCATATTGCTAATTCTATGTTACCATTTTGGGTCATTTCGAAGCTAGTTTAAGGCATAAATTGTGAAGCTATTGTTGGATTACTGAGAGGAGGGGTGAATCAGTAATAGAGCAATTGAATCCTTTTTAACCATATAATCCAAGTGTTATATCAATGAAACATTATCATCCAATAACTGCAGGGTAAATAAGCAATGAACAAATGAACAAACATACACATACACAGTACACCAGTGTTTTACGTGGAAACCCAAATCGGGAGAAAACCACAGAATGTTTTTTCTTATATGTCTTGAAGAATTACATTCATTGGAAGCACCAACTTC